>DWAJ01001390.1:0-22677 GCA_018238005.1 Eurema mandarina | reverse complement strand
TGTATGTATTTACTAAAGAAAAGTGTGTATATGTAATTTATTACGTTATCTAGTTGCCATAACACAAGCTTCGGCTTAGCTTGGAAGTCCTGAAAATATTTATTTATTTATTTATCAAACCTTCACTTATGTAAAGAAATGTTTTAAAGAAATTTCTACGTTGATACAGGTGCGATAATTATTAACTTCAAAGACATTTTACTATTAGCTCGAATCGATATAATTTTCTGGATTCGAAATCTTGAAAGAGTCTTGCTCTTAAAGTTATGTAAGTAAAATTCGTACTCACGGAACTTCCAATTAATGGTGGAAAAAGTTAAAGCAAAACTATTGGATTTCATAGCATTCTTTCCAACCAGAAACGCAGGAGTGTTTTCATACCCGAGCAACTTTCATTATCTCGAAACTTAAAAGATAGCGCCTAGCACCGTCAGTTATATATCAAAAGTGACTTTGTTCGATTGTTCGAGAAATTTCATTAAACTTACCTACCAACTTTGACTAGTCTAGATTCCCACTATAATTTAATTTGAATCAATTCACTGAGTTTTTATCGCACCTAATTGAAATTTATCGGCAAGAGCTTGCTTGAAAAAATCATAATTGAATTTAACGTTAGCTATGAGAACCACAATTTATTAAATAATTAATTGGTAATGAATTAAAACCACCCGTCGATTATATAACCACAAGCAACTTCAACACTAAATAATTTATCATTAAAAATAAATTAAGAATGAATAAAGCTACATTTAATTAAGAATGTACTCATGTTTAATAATGTTTTTCTTATTTTCAGAATCTTAAGAATCAAATCATGACAACGAACGTGTGGGTGGAACAGGTATGTAAAAATATTTTTATTAATAGCATTTACATTGATTTCAACATTAAGTATAATATATAATGGCCGAACTAGCAACCGTCGAAAGTAGTATTTCATGACGTATTTGGTAGCGCCGTCCGTATATAATCAAAGGTATACAATATTTAATATTTGTGTTTGAGCTTCGACAAATTTTTATCGCGTTTGAAACCTAACAAATGGAAAGATTTAAAGCTTCACCCAGTACCGGTTCTATCCAGTTATATCTCGCTTAAAGCGGCCGGGCCGTCGAAAATAAAGTCATTTAGAAAAGTCAAAACGTCAGAGCGAACGGTGACTAGCGTTTGACAAATGACCAGCGTCCCTGGACAAAAGGAAGGCACGGACCCCCGTCAATAACAACTTGACTAATAGTAGCCCAATACATCCGATACTTTTTAATAGCTACTTCCTTTATGAAGACATCGATGCTGTCGCTTTATAACTGGACAACGTCGATATAAATATATTTTTGTGAAATATAATTTTTCTGTCACTGTTCAAATTCCATCTTACATTGTTATGTTTATTAATAACCATTTATTGAAAATTAATATTTTATTAGTCTATAGTTAAACACTAAGTCAAAATCTATCAAGAGGAACTGGAAATAATGTTTTAATGGTGCAGTGTCAAGCTTAGATGTATAAAAATACTAAGCTGTTTTAATTCATATTTCAATTAATTAAAGCCAGGAAAATCACTTCAAGTCTCATTATTAAAAGAATATAGGTATACGAAGCATTACTTATTGTAGCATATAAACAATCAATAATGTGAATTAAAGTGGATGTAGACTTCCATGCTTGTTCCCACCATCCGCTAACCCACGGCACGTTTTTGTATTAAATCTTTTTATCGGAACACGCCCCAAAAGTACTTCTAAAAGACGTTCTTTAAAAAGTTGTAGCGATTCGTTTATTAAAGTTAGTTGGAGTTTATTGTTTCGCAAACTTTGTTTGAGTGCAGAGGTCTGTACTTTGAAAACCTTTAGCCGATTTGTGGGATAAGTACATATTTGTCGTAATGTATTTGATACCCGAGCTCTTCATTTCACTTTGTGTCCGCAATCCAATTTGTTTGGATCATTTTTTTCTCGACTTATATCTTAAATTTTCTCAATTTTAATTTTAATAAAATTTGATTGCTTACGACTGTACGACACTAAAGCAATTAACAAAATACATAAACTTTTACTACCTACAATATATTCGTAGATTACGTGGTCTTAAATTTTAGAGGGAATTGGAACGTAATTGAATTTTGTATATAAAATCGCAAACGTAAACAACTTAACTCAAAACTTCGACAATAAAACGAAACGAATCTAATAAATAAAATATAAATCATTCACTTTACTCGGTACACAACATTTTTATTAGATCGCGTTATTTCGCAGAGAAACTTGGGTGGCAAATAAATTATTTTACTTCTATAAAAATTTAACGATGAAAATATACGAAAGCGTTGATCGAATTTTACATACCTACATACATATATTTTTCAATTTTATCATTGTGGATAGTGCATGTGGCTTTGGAATGCTTTTTTATGATAGTCGTGAATTTGAATTGATTACAAAAACATTTTCATTTATTATTTTAGTTAATGTTTAAAAATAGCAGCGCTGTATATGTATATGAATTACGGTTGAACTTTTTGGTGTTATCATAATAGTAAGTGACTGTTTTTTTTACCTGACATACAGAATGACATGCTGAAATATTTATTTAAAAGGCAAATAGTGACTAAGCTTTGGGCAAATATGTGCCCTTCGTTAATTGCAATACAATATATTGCAATTTTTTATTGGTACGTGAAAATTTGTAGGTAACGAAATGCCTGTATTTTTATTATGACTACAATTAAAAACAAGACCATCAATTGAAATCATATAAGAATTTTATATTTTTCTGACCGTCAGTCTACTAGTGAGACAAAGATTAATTCTTCTAATAAATCAACAGACCGAGAAAATCAATATCAAGGCTATAAGTAGTGAAACTGAACCTTTTGTTTCATATAAAGATAGTCACCATACTATTATTAGTCTATAAATCTGCTATTTAAAACAATAACCTCATTCACTTGTATCTTGTCTGGCGTAAACCTTTCTTAAGTGAGTACTACCCTTAGAAACCTCCCTTGGAAAAATAACGCATGTTAATAAATTTGTAAAGCTACTTTTTAAATACACAATGTAAAAGGAATATTACATTGAATTTATTAAGAAATAATTTGATAACTACATGTGATATTGGATTTCTAAAAAATCAGAAAAATCACTATAAGTATAATATAGACACATAACATATACATCCACTTTAACCACCTAACGCCTAAATTATCTATTAATTCTTTACGAATACGTTACTAGCTTGTGAAAAAGACCAGAGGATTTATGACAAAAGGAAATAATAGACGTGAGACAAAAGGAAAGGGTAAAATGACCCACATACTGATTGACATGCGATGACTTCTCTCATGAGATTTATACCGGTAGTCTCGATACAATCTGGCCCCAATCAGACCAGTGGAACCCCCACAAAAGTTCATTCCTCACGAGCAAGTGTTACCAGGCTCTAAAATAAAACATATCATAACACTCGCATAATACGAAAGAAATATCTTCCAAGTTATTACAATAAATACACGATAAAAATAAATTTTAATATACACGTCGTCTCGGGAGAAATAACCTCCATAAAAATTTTCAATTCACTGATTTACGAATAATGGAAAGCTTAGGAGTGACTCGAACTTATTATGGGGCTTCAGCCGATGTAGGTTATATTTGTGATTGAGCGAACACTGAATTTCTGCGTCGCTTCGATTCGTATCAATAAATACTATACTAACTCCAACTAGGGATTTTGTTTACGTGAAATTTGTAATGCAACTGTTACTTATTAACGATATAACGCAAGAATTATCAAGGTTTAATATTCCTTGTAGGTATTTTTTTTATTTCATTTCATATGTGTTTCCAACAAGACGTAACTTACGAGTAAATAAACATAAACAAGATATCATCTGCATTCTAACGTATCAGGGATACTCCGAGGGATACTCGCTAAATGTACATATATAATATTTCACGGTTTGTTGGTCTAAAAGCACATATTTATTAGAATTCGCTCTGCAAGCGAGAATAAAGGAAAATAATAAACATTTTTCAATAGTAACTTTCATAATAAACAAATCCATAAAACACAAAGACGAAAGGCGTTTGCGTCAAATGAAACGCTCGTTTCAAAATACATACTTACCTCAAATTCTTTCTGAATTTGGAATAGAAAGAAACGTTCCGACATTTTTGCTTAACAATTCGGTAAAGTTTGTTTTAGCTTTGTTGATATTTGGCATTTCATTCGCATCAAAAGTTATTCTTTCGCGGTCTGAATACTTTATTAAACAATGAAACTCCTGACTCAACTTGTGATTATTGTCTAATGTTTTTGTATTATTCTTCTATTACGGCTATATTGAGATGGTGAAGTAGGTTGCTTTACGATTAAAAAAGGTTAAAGGTTCTATTATTTAATGTACTTTAAATTATGTGTACATATTCACGTGACTTGAAAAATTTAAGAACTTTATTCTTGAATCAGTTAGTCTAAAAATAGGTTTTATTAGATATTGAATGAATGAAACCTTAATCAAGAAGGATATCAGGACAGAGAGAAAATGACCCCGTGTATACTTGCTCGTGTGTACTGACACCGATAATGATGCTCATTTATGGGAAAAGCGCTTAGCACACAATAACTCTATAGTTCATAAAATAGACTCGCTCTCTCAAAGCATTTAATAACTACACAGACATTTTTCGGATCTCGCGTGAATTGTTGAATTAGTATATAAGTCATTTGAAATTAGCAGAAGCGGGAATACATCTTCAAACTGAGAAAGAGGGTCTACGAACCAACTTAATTTAGCCTTACAGCATGAGTATTTCACCCTCATAAACAGTAAGTAGTATAAAAACAGACACAATTCATTACGAGGTGCTAACATATATCATTATTCCAATTGCAATTACATCTACAGATAGGTTAAACATCAAAGAGATAATTCATATTATTTAATATAAGTATAAAATATTATCCCACACATGCTTGCGTAAAACGCACAACTACAGACAGCTACTATACATTTATTCATTGCTGAAATAATCAGGTAAACCTATGCCTTATTGATAAGTTAAGAAATTCACAAAAATATAGCATATTAAGTATTATTCTTCGGACTGCGGTAACTCTTAAAAAACATCTTCCATATTAGCACGCTCGTCTAACCGAACAAAATATGTATAATAAACGTCGATCACAATAAACCGAAATCTCGTATTCATACAAAACACAATCGGATTACAAAAAAGTATGGTAATACGCGAAATATCGACGCGACGAACACTCGATTGACATGTAATCGAAAAGTCACGTCACACCGAACAAACGTTTTATTATTCTAAACGCAAATTGGAAATATTAAAATAAATGGTTTTCACTACGACCACTGTGGGATTCCGTTAATATTGAAATGTCATTTTCGTATGACAAACGATTTTTTGAAGTCTGATTTGGGATGAATAATGGACAAGTAATCAAACGATCTTCTGAAATTGTGAAAGAGGAATTATAATATGTTCGGAGTGAACTGACTTATATTCGTGAGTAATTTTATTTTTTGTTTATATCAGTTATACTTATACTTGGGTTGTCTAAGTAGAAGGCAAAAGCGTTATTAGTCTTATTGTTTCAGTGTGTACTAAATTTCTTTTGATAAAAATATACAGAAAGTATTACAATATAAATCTCTTTTATTTAAACTGATGTGAATAAATAAGCCTAATTCAAAACAGTAGTTTAACACAGATAGTTTTGTCTGGTAAAAAGCCTGTCATTAATAATGTGAAAATAAATTATAAATTAATTTAAATTAAAATTGCAGACACTTATAAAATGGCAATTCTTGTTGCTATAAACAAAATTGTAGTTAACAATATTTCCTAGAAATTTAATTTTATCTTTTCCAACAGTACAAAGTTTAATTAAAAGCGGAAACACGTAAAAATAACACTTAACTGTACGTGCATGTAATCCCAAAGTCACCTCACATTAGGTACATGACCTACATTTTCTCAGTTATTCACAAAGACGTTCCCGAATTAAGTCGACGCAGTTTAAATTGAGTTTTAGCAACAGTAATTTCGGCGTACAAACCTCGCCAAAATAATAATTGACTTTCATTATGAAGATCACTGCTACGTAAGGTCTTTATTTTGCTTACTCCGAATGTACCGCGCCTATTTTTGGCACCTGACTTTAATATTTCGCTTTCAATAACGATATCATGGCATCCTTTTATTATACGAGAAACTTAAGTACATATTATCTTTTATATTTGTATAGAATTAGCATAAAAACTTCCATTTTCAGTCTTCCACAACACAGAAGAAAGCCTCTGTGGAAGCTGTGCAAGTGTAAATATTGAAACGTTTGTCAATAAATATTTTTTATTGTTTTTTTATTTTAAAACTAACGGCCAACAACTGTACAATTGACATTTCTCACGTAATTTAATATTAAATATCAAATGTAGCTATTAATTATAATTTCAAGAATTTCTTTTTGGAAATACCTTATTTGGACAAAAAATAGCTATTAAAATATTGTACGTTTTTAATTTGCCTCAGTTTGATTAGCCATAGTTTTCTAGTAAGAAGATAATACCAAGATCATCGATAAATAATATAGAACTAATGGCCCAAATAGTAAATAATCTATTCGACTATTAGATCGTCGTTTACCTCCCTCGCAAAGATAATGATTGTATTAATGTTTCCCAAATTATTTTCCACTCGAAACGCAAACGTTTGAAAGCGAAAAGAGCTCAAATAAAGGCTCTAAGGTCGGAAATTGTGGCGCCTTATTAGATTCCTCGCCTGAGGCGTCAATTGCTCCGAGCTGGGGCTTGACCAATTTTTTTCACTTGAACCTCCTTTTTAACAGTTAAGTAATTGATTTGCGTTCATATTGTAATGTACACGTGCGCTGAATTTTTAACGGAATTTTCCTGTTTACGTTTATTTAATTGAAAATTGGAATGTAATGGCTTGTTTATTGTGTTGGATCACTTTGAAATAATACAATAAAACTTCTCGTTATAAATGAATATATTGTTTAGACTATATTAATGGCTTGGTAAAAAATACCAAAATTTCATATTCACAACATCATTCTGATTACACCATTGTGATTGTAAAGATTGTCAGCTATCTTCGAACCCGGCGATTATCATCAGGCGAACTGTGGTGTGCCTATCCGCAAAAAAATTACGTATCCTACAGAGTCCTAACGCTGACGTTTACGAGTGATTAGTTATTATTATGTATATGAATAAAGTAAATACGTTTGTTCACAGGAGTGGAACGATTACAAGCTCAAATGGAATCCTGACGATTATGGTGGTGTCGATACGTTGCACGTGCCTTCTGAACACATATGGCTGCCAGATATAGTTTTATATAATAAGTAAGTTATTTTTTTACTCTATATTCAATGCTAGATTACTGCTTCTTATACTTTTAATAAGGTAGGCATGCTATTTTTAGTTCAACTTTATCAGATATTATAAGATAAAAGGGTAAGAAACGTACAAAATATTAATAAGCTAGAACAGATCGTTTACATTGCTCTACATCGATTTTGATAAAATTGGAGATTTTTAATGTAGGTAGATAAAGCAGTTAAAGAAATTTAAAAATTATTAGAACTAAAACGACTAAAAACTTATACTTTTAAAGTCAAATTAACGGAATGTAGGACTAGGAATATGAATTTAAAAAACTAAATTAAAGTTAGTTCACATTTAGAATAACTTTTAGAATAGCCACAACGTTAACCAAGAACTGTATCTCTGTAATCCTTAAAAGAGGATTTAATTAAAAGCCCTACAAAGTCCCGTTCATCTAACTCTGGTTGTTTACTTTGAAATCAATTTAAGAAAGTTTCGCAAGGAACCTGCGTCCGAACTTCGCTAGACCCTATTTCTTTCAATGAGCGCAAACTTCTTATATAAAATGTGATTTTATTCGGTGGTCCCCTTATCTCCTCATTTCGTCGGACTGGGCCCATTATTTTGCATTATCACTGTGACCCGACAACTTTATCGTTGCTATTTCGCCGACAAAAACTGTGAAGCTATCACACGCTTTTGTACGGGAGAATTATCTCCGTGTCACTTTGGTAATTCCAGCACGAAATTGCTATACTCCATAGCTTACTGTAATCTTTTTCCTTTAAAATCTTCGTCTTTATGTAGGTAGATGATTTTCATACATGAATCTATATAAACTATGATAATTAAATGTTATTTTAATAAAGATGTCCAAGATGTTGAACCTAGACTACAGAATCTCATAGTCTCATATAATCTCACTTACGCTCAATAAGAGTTATGCATAATTATTTAAAGTATATTTTTAGAATAACAAATTCAATCAACAAGTAATTTAAATCTTAATTAAATCGATTGTACTTTAATATTACGTTTAAATCAAATCGTTTGTAATATTCAAACATATTATTATATTTAATATTATAATATTAAATAATTATACCCTATTAAGACGCTTTTAAATAAAATTAAATACGCCACTTTAACGTTGCCAACTGGAATCCTGAGGCTATCGGAAGTTTAACGCTTATTTAAAAACCCCATATATTTGCGGAGTCACATTATCACTGCGGCTCACTGCATTTCTGCGCATTAAAGAATATCAATCCGTTAAAAACTTAAATCCCACAAAGTAGAGTTGAAAATTGAATGATTTATTAAATCGTGGAGCCTGAGGTTGGCCAGCCGGAATGTACGATAAGTGCAGTGTAATCTAAATAGCATCAAGGTGGAATTAAACCTACAATAAACTCGCTAAATCGCGTCAAACGGACAGATGCCACGTTCTGTAATTGCAAAAAGGCAAATAAAGAATGGTCAGATTAAAGATAGTAGTGAAACAAATCACTAGTACCTAACATACCTATTTATTATGAAAAGATAAGGAAAGATAAAAGAAAGGAAGCAAAATTTACCAAATATCTAAACAAAGAAAATATTATGTGAGATCAAAATAAAGCTAATTACAATGGCTATGCATCGTTTAATACAGTTTGCTCAATCCTCTATAATGCAAAAAGTTTTTTAAATAAATGATTCAAACGGCAAATTATGTGACGTGTAACGTGCACTCAAAAGTTTTCTAATTACCCTTTAACTGACATAACGTACTGACAGCGCAAAAGCAATTTGTGCTGAAATAATATCCACGCATTTCATAATAGTTTTATGCAAGGATTAATCTAAATTGCGCTTGAGTTTCTGTCGTCGCTATTTACCCAGCTATGAGGTAACAAATAAACGCTCTTAGGTTAATGTAGTTGTAATATTTTTACATTTAGGTAAGCTGCTAGAGTTTACTGTAATGCACCTGTGACTTTCCTAAAAGCCCTCGCCGCGAATATTTCGTGTAAACTTTATTTTTAATGGCGCCACGTTAGCCTAATGGAAGACAAGGCGACCTATATTTTATGAGACAATTTTCACGGATGTAAAAGTTAGGTACGACAGCTTTTAGACAAAATGACACAATTTGCTTAAGCCTGTCAAGTGTTTAAGGATTGGAGAGAGCGCTGCCATTGACAGTATAACTTTATCATAAACTCGTTTTATATTTATTTTTGTAACAATTTGGTATTGGAATTCAATAATGGGATTTATTTACTTATGTATTGTGTCCATTCCAATGTTAAACGTGAAATGTTTTTCATTATAGTAGAATTATATTATGTTGATGAATAGATAGATTTTTTTTTAATTCATGAATTTATTAATTAATGTTTTGATACGTAGGATGTAATTTAAAAATCATGTACAAAAACATACGTAATAATTTAGGCAGAAATATATTATCTAAGTGAGTCTTTACATTTAAGTAGCTTAATAAAATGTTATCTCTCACGTTCAGTGCCGACGGCAACTATGAGGTGACGATAATGACGAAAGCGATCCTGCACCACGACGGGAAGGTGGTGTGGAAGCCTCCGGCCATCTACAAGTCGTTCTGCGAGATAGACGTCGAGTACTTCCCCTTTGATGAGCAGACGTGCTTCATGAAGTTCGGCTCTTGGAGCTATGACGGCTATACTGTAAGTATTTTTACATAGGCGAGCTACCTGATGGAGAGTGATCATCACCGCCCATAAACACTCTCAGAGCTTGACAACTCTGAAGTGGGTTACCGACCTTTCATTTAGCACTCGTAATCGCATAAATATAAAGATATAGGTTTAAAAATTTTAAGCAATAAAATATACCTCATTGATGTACATACTGTCTCATATCAGTCTGTCATTAATCATTATAATATATATCAACTTAATGTCACTAATAATCCATCTATAGGATGTTCAATATTTTCTGCAAAGAATTCCCTGAAAGAAGAACTGCCAGCATTTTCAGTTATGATTGAAATATTTAAATTTGATGCAAATACATGCATTCAATACATGGATGCAAACCATCGAAGAGTATTATAAATTGCATATAATTATTCAAATTCCTATACTCGGAGAAAAACGTTGTTCCATTATGATAAACAAAGTAAAATATTGAAAGAATTCTATATCGGAACTATGCATTTACCCTTTAAATACATTCTGAGAGCGTGCAAGATATCGAATTTCTTTGTGAAGCCTCTCCCAGCAATGTCGGATGAAATATCGGTAAATAATAAATAATACAGCGAAACGCTGGGTGTGATAAAAGTTTGGAATACAGTTAACGACGATAGGCCTCTGAAAGACGCCGTCATCAATCGAACCGAGGAAGCCAATAAATCCTGTGGTTCCGGCGTTCACATAAATAAAACTAAGGCTTTTTATCTATCTCTTATACCATATGTGTTTGGATCGAAATGAAATTTTGTTTGGAAGTTCCTAGTTTTTCGTTTATGCACTTGAATTCTATATATTGAATATAATACAAGACTCTTGTCTTTGTTATTTGGTGTATCAGAAAATTATAAGAAGCTTCTATTTGCAGGTCGATCTAAGGCATTTGAAACAGACGCCGGACTCGGACCACATAGGAATGGGCATCGACTTATCGGAATACTATATTTCGGTAGAATGGGATATCATGAGGGTGCCTGCCACGCGAAACGAGAAATTCTACTCGTGCTGCGAAGAACCTTATCCCGACATCATTTTCAATCTAACTCTTAGAAGAAAAACACTTTTCTACACGGTCAATCTCATTATTCCCTGCGTTGGAATATCTTTCCTATCAGTGCTAGTCTTCTATTTGCCTTCAGACTCAGGAGAGAAAATCTCACTGTGTATCTCCATTCTTCTCTCCTTGACCGTATTCTTCTTACTGCTAGCAGAAATCATTCCGCCGACATCGCTGACTGTCCCCTTGTTAGGCAAATATTTATTATTTACTATGATGCTAGTCACATTATCAGTAGTTGTCACTATCGTGGTGCTAAATGTAAATTTTAGGTCTCCCGTCACTCACAATATGGCTCCGTGGGTGCGCAAAGTCTTTATAGATTTTTTACCTAAAATATTGTGTATACAAAGACCAGAGAAACCGCCCGATGATGATGACGATGATAATGACAAACCTACTGAGGTAAGATATGCAACATTCATTGCTAATTAGCAATAAAGAAATACAATACAATAATTTCAAGTGATTTTCTTGCGACCACATTTTCTTAACGTTATTAAAAAATAAAAGATTATCAAATACTGTTACATTTTACGGTGTAGTAAAGAAAGAGGATCCAAATATTTTTCTATTAAAGTGATCTCATTGCCTTTCCCTAACAAAAAATGCCTTAATACACCGACGCGGCGTTTAATTAAAATTGTAAAATAAAAGAAAAATTTCCTAGGGAATCCTTTTAGAGAAAAACACGCCAGTTTTTTCTCATCGTATTTCCTTCATTCAGAACATTTTCTATCAAAATGGATTCAACAAAAACAGCGTGTTATTACGAAGAAATCGAAGCCGTCAACAATAGCCGTTTTAATTGTCCTCGGCCGCGGGACTCTAGAAGAACGTTTTCTAAACTCGTCGCGTGGAAGTGTATCGCTAAAATATCGTTTCAAGCCCAATTTCATTCCATTTCGATTTTCCTTTATTACTCAACGCCAGCGGCTTAACGAGCGCGAGGTTCTTGTTATTTATGTTTCCCTCGTGGCTGCGGACGGATCGCGATATACGAGCCGGCGCGCGGCCCACGCCCGACACCCAAAACCTACTCCAGACTAATTGTGTGCGGCTTAAGCTGCCGATACAATCACTCCGCGCCCTCTGACGTCTTCATTTGGCCGGACTTTCGTAACTTTTAATGCAATAGGAGACTTCGCTCTTATAAGTTATTTTTTACAAATAGATTCACTTTGTTGGGAAATTTGAAATTGAAACATGTATATTATAGGTGCTGACTGACGTCTTTGGTGGTGACGATATGGATGGCAAGTTTAAGGAATGGGCCTGTGAGGAATACGAACTACCAGGCATGCCCCCCTCTCCCCCTCCCCCTCCCGGCGGAGATGACGAGCTATTCTCTCCTCCCCCAGGGTCCCCATGCCGCTTGGACTTAGACGATGGTAGCCCGTCGTTGGAAAAGCCTTATGTTAGGGAAATGGAAAAGACTATAGAAGGGTCGAGATTCATTGCGCAACATGTAAAAAATAAGGACAAATTTGAAAGCGTAAGTAAAAACTAAACGATAACTTAAAATAAACATATAAGGAGTAAAGAAATTGTTGAAAGAAAATAATACTAAACGTTGTTTACGGCTTAAGCATAAGGAGGTTTTTTTTTCATTTTGAGTATGGAGTGTGATATATTTTTGTATTTCACAGGTGGAGGACGATTGGAAGTACGTAGCAATGGTGTTAGATAGGATCTTCTTATTCGCGTTCACGATAGCGTGTGTCGTCGGCACGGCCCTCATCATATTCAGGGCGCCGACCTTCTACGACAACACGAAGCCGATAGATATCCTCTATTCAAAGATCGCCAAGAAAAAGTTGGAGCTGCTCAAGATGGGCTCGGAAGGCGACCCGGGTCTCTGAAATTCGTCTTACGTCTTCGGCCACTCGCCGCCGAAGACGTTCTGGGAGCTGATCGTGATGTGGTGGCACGGATGATCCATGTAAGGCTCCCAGCGGCAGTGCTCGGCGAGGACTCAGTGCTCGGTGCGGCGCGAGCGGCCGAACCGTCTTTTGTACAAACTGTGAGACTTGTCCGTCGATAGTGCGGTCGAACGCGGAGTGGCCGTTTTGTGTTTACGCCGGATCTGCCATAGCGCTATTTTTATAAGAAACCGCCGATTGACGTCGCGTGTGAGCCTATTTTGTATCTTCGACGTTTGTTTTACGGTAATTGTTTAATACGACGCACAACATTGGATTATCTATAGATGATCGTTTCGAGTTTTAAGTTTTTAGTGACGTCTTCGATGTATCGAATGAGTAAGGTTACATTAAGGTTTATTCGAATACAATATGAGCTCAATTCAGTAATGTGTAAGTATTATTAAAAGCAATTTCGAATCAACTATAATTAATTAATAGTTTGACGTAAATACGTATATAATATTTTCGTGCGGACGTCCTCGATGTGTAGGGCATTGTAGTTGAGGTATTTAACATTGGTGATTAAATAAGTACTGTGAATTATACTTTTAATATTTTATATACTGCGTACTCGCGTAAAAGTAATATGGACAATATGGATAATATGACGAACATAATATGCCCTGTAGCTGTAATAAAAGATGTAGATATCGTTAGGGTAAATATGTAGGTATCATAAATAATGGATTCCCATATTATGAAGCCAAATTAGTTTAATAAAGACAAGTATCGCGTCAGTGATATTGTTTGACTAGATTTCGATAAAACAATTGACTGCCAATTGTAATATATAACTTTTATAAAACTCAGTATTCTTAGATAGTTTGATTACTCGTTTAATTAATTACAATTTTAACGGTGTGCCAAATATTGCCAGTTATTTCATAGTTTCGAAAACGCCAACTGATTAAGTTTAAGATTGTCGTTCATTTTTATATGCTTGTTCATAAGTTGTGTAACGTCTTAAATTGCTTGCCCAAAACAATGACTGATCGTTGGACTTCGCGTCTATTCTTATCGGAAATATCTACTTCTGTAAACTATTATTAACGTATAAGTATTTTCAATAACAATCCTAGAGTACAGGGTAAAATTAGAACACAAACTTCTCTTAATTTGTAATCTCACGTTTCACCGATTGTAACGTCTTTTACACACCTAACGGCACTTTACCACTTAACGTCTTAGATATTAAAATCATTGTTGAGGTTTGTGAATTTAGTCATAAAAATTTAGGTAGTCTAAAATTTTTTCTTAGATTAGAATCGGTTAGTAATTCATTTCGTTCGTACCTATCCACTTCATGTTCTAAAATTTAGTAGATTGTACTTTTGGAGTCATCCTAGCGCATCTCGGCGCGTCGCGCTACATCACATTAACCCATTCGTAGGGTATCGTAGAATTTGTCGTATAATAATAATAATAATAATAATAAAATTTCGAGCCGCGTTTTTGATATGTCAAAGTAATTCATGATTATTAGATACCTAATGATAATCTAGTTAAATCAAAGTTATCGATATTTTAATAAACACAGCGAGCGATAGGAAAACAGGGAATGGTATAGTGAATTAAAGCCGTATTGTGTGATTCGTCTTAAATGTTTATAATACGTGTTGTTGAATGTGTTTAGATGTTTGTAACGTTGCAAACGATGGCTAGTTTACATTAGGTGAAATAATGTTAGTTCATACAAATAATGCTAATGCATTATCTGACGCTCGCTAAAGGTTGAAAGAATATAGTACCTACCGTTCCGAATAGAAGCAAAAATCGCTCGTAAGCAGCTCTGAGCCAGCCAGGATTGATATAGGGGAGAAATTAGGTACGATGTGGACGTCACGTAGGTAAACCATGCGAACAGTGATGAATGGGAACTGGCATCTAATAGATTGCTCCCCTTATTGGTCAATGATCGTGGATCCACCGACCCAGGCGCTCGGGCTGGTATCTGTCGCCTCAATCACGGTTCAAAGGAATTTTTGAATGGAATTGTTCAATAATTTTACTATAAGTACATCACATATATTAATCGAAGTAGGAATGTGCTATTGCACGCACCGAAACACACCAAATTAGTATTATTATCAGTAACATACTGTTAGTTAAGTCCACAGGCTTCCCACACTGTTCCGTGATTATCTAATTTAATTGTAGATATTCGGTAGAAAATAAACGGTCTGTTGTTATTTTTATATGAGTACAAGTAAAATAATTAGATTTTCTAAACACCATAGACGAATAAGACATGAATATTATGACGGATAAACTGAATATACTAGATCATAGTAAGATATATATGGTACGAAGTAAATGTTGTGTATTTGTAAATATTGCTCCATAAGGGAGAGTTAGTGTAATAAAAATGAAAGTTTATTACTTTCGATGTATTACTCATACTGCAATAAAAATTCGAGATATAAGCAATGCGTACATTTTGTGACGAAAGTTGATGTGAACGTATTCATAGTGTAGGCCCGTAGTTGTTGTAACTGGACGAGCTAAGTCAATACAACGATCGATATCTACTTACGATAAAGTAAGCATTGTTTAATGGTTACAGATGTTAATTGCACTGTTTCTTATTATTCTATTCTTGTCGTCTTAGCTCCGATATAGTTTATGTAATACTTCGTTATACTCTTAAAGAACATTTGTTTCAATTGTGTTTTGTGTTGTCTAAAAGATGACATATATAAAATTGTTTAAATTGGTTGTTATATCGTTTAAGTATTATGTGAAAGTCGTACAGTGGATAATATCTGTACCATTCGGGTGAAAAACGGGTTAAAAAAGTAGTATCTCGTGTAGATGGTGGTAGATAGGAGAAAGATAAAATTACGCTAGTTCTTCAGTAATAAGTATTCAAAGAGAACGTCTAAATTATAAGTAATAACATTAGCTTCTCAATGTTTTTAGAGTTAGTCGACGAATGAGTCAGCTCGATAGCCCGATGCTAGATAAATTTGTTGCTCTTCTTCGTCAGTCTTATGTTATATCATATTGTAATAGTTTATCTTATTTCATACATTACTATTTTTTTTTAATTGCCTTACTTTTTAATTTATTACTTACAATTACTTAGTATGGAACTGCTTAGCTTATTCTACTTGATCACTATTTTGCGTACCTAATAATGTCATCCAGTGAAATTTTTAAATATTGGTTTAATTATGTTTTTAGATACAATTTTTTATGACCTTAGTTAACAAGTTCAAATGGCGGGTTTGTCTACATCGGGTGAAAGGGCAAGAGCTCATAGTCAGCTATCAAATGGCTGTCAGTAATTTTAAGAATCGACTTAACTGAAATGTTGACATGTACATATAGCTGATCAACATAGATAAATAAATTATATCGTATCGACAAGTTATTTTTCTATATTTCGTTCAGTATCCTTAGTGTAAAGTTTAGTAGTACGTAATGTTAGATATATTTTAAGTTCTAATGTTTGTCGTTCAGCAATAAATCAGTTTAAATAAGTTGGATTTTACCATTAATCATAGTATATTCATTTTTGTTTTAAATGATGTCCATCGTACTTGTAAATTTGATTTGAATGGAGTCGACAGTAATCCGTAACGCTTTATAATTAGGTTCATCGAAGTCTAGAATTTCGCATAGCGTTTCGTGTATTTCACTTTTGGAATCATAATTTTTCTTGCACTTTACGCGTTTATTTGTATCTTTTAATACATTTAGTGTTTACCTTCTTGTATATAATCAAGTAACGTTTAGGTAAGTTTGCTATTTTAAACAACGTCTTCCAAGAGTGGCGTAAGGTTGTTGCTTATTCGACCTTAATTTATTCCCATCACAACTTTTTGATTTATTCAATGTTTTTCCGATACAACTTGCTTGTTTCTTTCTTGTACGATTTATTTGTGTTGTTTATTCGTGATAGCTTTTCCATTATGATTCTGAACGTTTTTGTGTAAACATTTGTTAGAGGATAAGTAGGTATAATTATAGATGTAAGTAGTTGAGATCACAATGAAAATGGCGTTGAGCTTCCAACACGATTAGATGTAAATACAGAAATTAATTATTAATAATAATGGCTTTTACTGATTCATTTCACCTTGTCGATGTTTTTTTTTGTATATTGCGAATAAAAATTGTTTAAAAGTCCATGTTTCTGTTATTGAAGACTAATGTGCAATAGCTATTAAACTATTTTATATTTTCTAAGGATTGAAAGTTTTTTTGTAAATTTGAATACCTGTCTTATAGTCCTATCTTTAGTTACTTCTATATTTGAGTTTAATTAACCTATATCTTCATCATTTGTAATTTTCTTTGTTGTACAGAACTTGTTGATTTTAAAGTTATCTGTACATAAAACGCTTGTGTACATATTTTAAGACATTTATTGTTAAACTCTAAACATTAAATGTCCTTTTCTAGACGTAATTTTATATGTTCGTTTTAATATTTATTTTAATATTCTCGTCACGAGTAACGACGTGTTTGTGTGGAAATTGCAGGGAAGGTAATTTGTTTTAATTTACTAAATTATTCAAATGTTCTGTGTCGGTTAATTTGAAAGATACGATTTCTATTTAAACTATTTGTGAGATGTATTTATTTTTAAATTCAAAGTTAAATATATTCATTTAACACTTATAAATGAATTCAAAATTAACAATACAAAAACAGCTATCCTTTATTACACCACTTTAGGTATTATATTATGTTATGACATTCCTATGTATTAACTTTGAACGATGAAATTTTCCCACAATTTCCCACACAATATCGATCAGTGAAAATGACATTCGCAGGATGAACACCACGTAAATTAATATTGTTAATAGTTAGTAACACGAAAATTCCTATATTATTTTAAATGTAAGGTATTATAATTAAAACACAATAATAGATCTCAGTAATTTCTATATAAACTTAGTTTAAGATTCGTTCGGTCGATTGTTTGTAAAAATGCCACTTAAAAATAAAAAGTGCACTACGCTACTATTAATAATTTAAGTCTATAGCTCAATAATTTATTAATTACATAATAATATATGTAATGTAAAAATAATAATGTAAAGTCAAACTTATCATAAGTGACGCGAATACCGATAATTGTAACACTAAAGTAAGTCTCATTTTGTAATATTAATTAAAATCAAGCACTACGACGTACTATTATGAATACACTTGACTTCTTACTGCTAATATTGAAATGTATTATAATATGAACTATAAATATTAAATGTTATGCGTTAATAATAAATTCGAGCGTTTCATTTCTGAATCCGTCGTCTTTTGTTTCACCCATATTTACTTATAAGAGAGTTATTAGTTCAATACTTTAAAGTTATGTGAAGTTATAGAAGACGAGATTTTAATGAACTTTTGGAATACTGCTTTTCCGATTAATTTCACATCTTAAAAAAACTTTAGTAATGCTACTGTTCATTTTTGTGAAATTTGTATTATAGCCTACCTACAACATTCTAGAATATTCGAAATTTAAATTTATATCTTTTAAAAATCTATTAAATTATTCTCATATTTGACTTACGATGATAATAGAACGATAACACATCTTCATATAACGATATTTAATAACAGACACAATTCAATAGTTTGATAATACTACAACAAAACATAATAAGGTTAAAAATCTATCTTCCAAAGCTACTGCTAAACAGAGACCAGGGACTTTTAGCAGTATCCACAGAAGGAGCTGGGGCATTATAGTATCCTTTAGCTAGATCGACCAGAGACAAAGGACATTTGTAGACCTCACACGACTCTAGCAACACTCCTAGTCTATGGGCCGCGTCATAGACAGCATGCTGCAATGGCTCTGTTGGAAGCACTTTGGTCATTGGCAACCTGAAAAAGAGATCATAATAAAAAAAATTAAAAAAAACACTTCATTGACAGAAAATTGTTGTTGAAGCGATATCTTTCAGGCTATTATGACGATATGATAGAAACTTAAGTCATGTATATATCTATTATAACATTAAGTACATTATGGATAAATTTATTAAAAAATGTATTTTTGGAAATAAAAAATGTAGTAATATTATAAGCATTATCAACTAAAATCACTTAAATAATTTTCAAAAAATTTTGAAGATTCCTTCAAATTCGCTTTTATGTTTTTAGGAGCGATTTAAGCATTAAGGTTTATCTTCTTGGCGGTAAAGCCTTATTAATGGCTCGGATTAGCGGTACCCGGCAATGGATTAGTGATTTTAAATCAACGCAAAGTCAAAATTCGTTATGGACCATTTTATTTTAATTAAAGATGTAACGCTTCTAAACGATGTTAAACAATTTTGCTTTAAATAAACTATTAAGTAAGTACTTTTTATTTAAGATTTGGTACATAAATTACAAGTTTTTAATAGCAAACATATTTTTATTTTAAACAAAGACTCTTTCTTCTTTCTTAAGTATGCTTAAATCTTTTAATCTACGTAATCGATTTTCATACGTTTTTTATTAATAGATAGTGATTCAAAAAGAATGAAAATGTTTAATACATACATAACTAATATATATATATATATATGATGAATAGTCCCTAGTCATCACATATATATTAGTTAATGAGTATGATTATATTACTTACGTGAACATAGTTCTAAATATTTCTTCCACCATATTCTCTCCGTGGGGAACGATGCGCTGAGTTGTCTCGCATAAAGTTTTTAATATGCATTGCCGACCGTTATAACCCATGCTGAAAATTATATAAAGAAATATTCAGTTCACAAAATTTATATATAAATATTTTATTATTGTGAGTTATTTTAAAGATATGTTACAATTTTAAGAGAGCTGAAAACAATGGTACCAATCATTTATTTTTCTCTTCACAAAGGTAATAATTATAAGTAATACACAATTAACAGAAATTACATATTAACAATAAACACCTTTGTGAGAGACTGCAGTCCATACTGGGAACAAACCTGTGTTACGGAACTACAGACAAAGCCACATTATATCTGTAAATAGGCTAGGAGAAATGATTGAAAACTACATTATGCAACTACTATAAGGCAGCTTATACCGCAGAGCACAGCTCGTGAAAAGTAAGGACAATATAAAATCCTTACTTGTCCAAAATCAACTCCATTTTTTCATACAACTCTCGCCGACTCCTTCTTTGAGCCATCGGTTTCTTTTTCCTCCTATAGGCGTAAGCTGTTTCAGTGGCGTTGGGCAGTTCGTAGGCGATGCCCCAGTTGAGGCCGAAAGTGAAGGTGCCAGGTGATGAAGTAGGGGCAGGCTGCCCGATGACACCTACCGTCATACATCCTGCGCACTAAGAAGAATTTGGTATTATCGTATTTCTTGCCTTAACGTATGGTTAAGCTTAGGTTAAAAAAAATGGTTAAGCTTGCTAGCCAATGATACTTTGAATGTACCGTTTTAAGTACCTCACGTATATGTGTAGCTAATTTGTCACTTTTAGCCTAATTATTACGGTCAAATAATAGCAAAAAACCTAATTAATTACTCTTATTTGTGTCTAAGCTGGTCCATATTTTTCTCTCAGAAAGAAATAGTACATACTAAGTTGAATATGAGAAGAACGCAAAATTTTATGTTTAAATGTTAAACGTTTCTAACGAATATTAACTTACAATTACGATAAATTCTATTTTTAAAGCAAAATAAAAAATCTTTTTTGTATTTAAGACAAATAAAATCGTCAATTTAATATATGTTATTAAAACACTCATTTTTAATGCATTTCAACTAGCTCGCGTAAGTAACAAATAACTCACCGAAAAACTGGAACCTTCTGGAAACGCCACGTATCGTTTTCGCCTCGACAATACAACGGGGTCCGATAGCACCCCCACAGCCCCCGACAACACCAACAAGAGCGACCACATATCCACACTTTAATCGAACGCAAATGTAGCACTGAATCTGACATCCCAAGAAATTACTTCGATTTCACCGAAAGTATGTCGAGTCGTAACGGTGAACTTTTCACGAGAGCACGTTAATGAAGTGGAGTGTCGCTAAGCGCAAATTACTACGTGTTTAGGATTATTCTCATATTTTATTCGTGACAAGAAACGAGGCCGACTCGGGTCACGTAGGAATATATGTAACATATTTTTTCAACGTCAGGTCACAATCCTGTGTAAGAAACTCGAGAATTTGTTACGTCTCGTGACGTATAATGAAAAGTGACTTTTGTTATTTACAGCGATGTTTAGTACTTGTAACGATTTATTTACCCATATTAAGTTTCACTTACTCTTTATTCGTTTCGCATTTGTTTTCACAAAATATATTTTAGGGTCAATCTGTTGTTGTCTAGAATGTATTGATGTTAGACAATGGATGTAGGAAGAATTGTCAAAAGGGTGAAAATAAAATATGTAGTACTGCGCGTTGTTTTTGGAAAACTGAAACCCAATAGAAAACCTCGCCGTCATAGCAAATAAACATGTATTTTTTATTTACTTTTCCAGCTTACAGAAAATGTACAATGATATTTTTTTTCTTTATTCAAATTCTATCATAATTTAAGAATTGATGAATATTTCCTTTCAAAAACTTGTCTCAAACAATATTCCATAGAAATTAGTCCCACAAAACCCCGAGGGCAATATCAGAGCAAAATGAGCAAAATAAATTACTCGGTAAATGGTCAAATATCCCGATATTTAGGTTAAGCTCTGTCCGTAAAGAAATATACAACCAATGCTTACTTGATTGATTCACGAGCGCTGACAACTATTATGTGAAATACCGTTATGTGTTATAATATATAATATACTCGTATATCCTTCAAACTATACTGACGTCTTCGTTTGTATCAATTCAGTATTAAATTTTGTATATAATTGTAATACCTAATACGAGACGCTAGGGAATGGAAATAAAAAAGTCCGTCTCTTAAGTGATAACGAAATCATATAATACCCGCATGTTTTGCTTTCTCAAAATAGCAAAAGACTACTTACATATGTCGAAATCAAACTGCGGAGTGGGGGCTAACAACGTCACACTTTAGTACAAAACAGTGACGTCATGCAATTTTCAAATCAAAGTATCTCCCTTTCTTCTTTCTCATACTTTTACGCGTATATCTATTATTTTTCATTGATCTATCCGACGGACATTAAATATTTTTAGTTGTCATCCCCTTTCTATTTGTCAAATGTTAAAAGGTTAAATTACAATCAATGGTCCAAACTCTAAAACAAATTAAACGAAATTAAGGGACATTGAATTGGAAAATAAATGATATCAATAATCAATAATTAAATAAAAATCTGCGTGTTTATATACAAGTGTGTCTGAATTTGATCACGGATATAAAAATCTATAAGCTCAGCTTTAAATATTTCTAAGCTTTTAAATCAATCCTAATAATAATAATAATATCATTTATTGCGAAAACAACCAATACAATGGTAAGCAACAAGCTCCACACAATCATCTATACTAATATTATAAAGAGGAAAACTTTGTCTATACTAATATTATAAAGAGGAAAACTTTGTTTGTTTGTTTGTTTGGTTGTAATGAATAGGCTCAAAAACTACTGGACCGATTTCAAAAATTCTTTCACTATTCGAAAGCTACATTATCCACGAG
>DWAJ01001389.1:0-22682 GCA_018238005.1 Eurema mandarina | reverse complement strand
TAATTCATAATGTATTTAATACATTTCAACTTAAATACTGATCTCATGCAACCGCATCAATCACTTCACATCTGTTTCACCTATAAACGAGTCATGTGAACTACCATTGTACTTCCAAGGATGGTTATTAAAATTCATTTCAAATACTTAAATAATTGAATGATCAATAGTGCCATTACATA
Organism: Eurema mandarina; assembly: GCA_018238005.1. NCBI lineage: Eukaryota > Metazoa > Arthropoda > Insecta > Lepidoptera > Pieridae > Eurema > Eurema mandarina. The sequence goes on along the minus strand of DWAJ01001389.1, from coordinate 22,500 downwards.
TAGTAATTAAATAACATTACATACATACAAAATCATGATTTCAAAAATAATAACACTTCAATTAATATATGTATTATCATTAAAATTTCAAGGTTTTTATTTATTTATGTTTGTATGAAATAAAAAATTTTAACTTCCATCCTCAAATCAAACTGAGATCTATCTTATTATATAAATCAAATTTGCTTAACTGAAATTATATTACGTTCTGATCGCTAATACACATATTGTTTATTAAAAGTTTGTATTGTTAAAATTACAAGCATATAATGAAATATCGATTTTTCAGAACACAAATTGTCTGAAAAAAAATTAAATACCTCATTTAAGGAATATCATAATTTGCTTATCTTTATTACGGCGTAATAAAATTAATAATCATAGTGTTATCATAACGGAAAATTAAAATATAATGCAAGTCATAATCAATTTATAAAATTTCACAGGTACCTATTATTTATATAGATTTGTAGAACCACAATGTTATAGGTGAAATACATCCAATTCATAAAATAACAAATCAATAACAAAAACTATAACATATACATTCCGAAACATTTTCAACAAAATTAAAACCAATACATACGAAATTAAAAAAAAAAATCTTTCGCACTAAAAGTAATTAATCTTTAATTGACAATTAGAGCCAAAACATATGAAGGCTTAATTCGAATTTTGCCAATATTAATTAAGCTACCGCTTTTTTATGACATAATATTTTTTTTATCCACAGATTATAAAAATGCCATATAATTCAAACAAGTAAATGTAACAATTTAGATATATAAATAACTGGCAACTAAATTGTGTTACAAAATATAAAAAAAAGAATTCTGCACCATAATCAATTGTTGTTCTTATAAGGTCCATAGGTTTATGAATAAATATCATGCAAATGCCACATAAATAAGTTTAATAACAATTAGAATAAAGGAACATTTTTAAGTAACCAGATCAAATTATACCATGTTTATTAAAATACAGTAGAACCTCTTTAATCCCGATCTCATTCTTTTAGTTGTATTCTCATTTTTTTCCGACACCTAAGTCGTAATAAATATTAGTACTCTTAATTATTAGTGAAATTTTCCTCTCGAACAATTAACTAGGTATTTGCTATAATAATACGTATTACTTTGGAATAAATACTTATTATTTTTTGCAAGTCATTCCATATTACACAATTTACCTAGGACAAATATTTAGCTAGGTACAAAAGCACTTAAATTTTTAGGCGTCTCCTTTTAATAAGACTTAAAAAGGTTCTACTGTACATAATAAAATTTTTAAAGCATAGGAAAAAACCACGTCCAAATGTATGATAATGAAGGTAGGAAATCAGCCATTGATGATGAAATGCATTTATGATGATGACCACGAACCCTCTTCCTAAAGGTGTTGAAGTTTAGTTAGAAGAGAAAGAGAGATAAAATAAACGTAAGTATATGTTAGAAAAGGAGGGGTTTATCGGTATTAAAATTAAGGGGAAAGTTTGTAAATGTGTATGTTTGTTATTTCTGTCTAAACGGCTGGAGCGATTTTTATAAAATTTAGTATAGATTTAGCTGACGCCCTGGATTAATACACAGGCTAAGTTCTATTAAGGGAAAATACACGATTTATTTTCCCTTATAAACTATGGATAATCCTGCGGGGCACAACTGATAGTTTATAGGTCGAATATAATCCATTATTAGTTTGTGAGGATGTATGTATGTTTGTTACTTTGTCACTCAAAAACTACTGAATGGATTTGGTTGAAGTTTGGCATGCAGGTAGATTAGAGATAGAGATATGGATAGTTTTTATTCCGGTATTGCCCCGGGAAGTATGTTTATGATATACAGTGTGTTACAAAACATGTGTCCGGTCCTAAAGGGTAATATTCTCTATCTAAAAACCTTTTCGAATAAAATAAAATAAAAAACCTATATCTAAAAATAACAATGCAATAAAGTTTTAAAGATTACGTTTTTAGAGAAAAATTTACACAAATTCAAGGAAATTGACAAATGCTGGCAACTCACGTACGGTTCGTAGACCTTTTAGACCTTATAGCTAGTAGAGCACGTGAACGCGAGACGGTGTAGCCATGTAAGTTTTGCAATTTTACTAGTTTATTTTTTGTTTGGAAAAATTAAATATTTTATTTTTTTCTAAAGGATAGCAAAATAAGGACCTACTACCGGTATGTAGTAAGAGGTTTTCGGATCGGACACTTGTTTTGTAACACACTGTATATAAAAAGTTTTTTTAATTAAGCCTCATAAAGATTTTCTAGTCTAAAATATTATGGTGTTAAATAAAAGAAAACAAAATTCAATTTATTAGTTACCTTCTCTATCCCAAGTTCTTCGATTTGGACAATTATTAGCTTTATAAAAATGCATTGTAAATACATATACAGCAAAAATACCTATCAAGTTAATGCTTTATGAAATGTTATATTATCATCGTAACTTAAAATATTTTATTCGTTTGAATGTTCATACTATATACTAAGCCTTACAAAACTTGACAGATTTGATAAAAAAATCAAAATAGCTGTTATACCAGCGTGTTTCCTTTACGAAGTATAATTGCATATATTATTAAACGTTATAAAAATTCACTCTATAATTATAGAAAATGTTAATATTGTCTGTCGTTATTTTAAATTCCATAAATGCTATTCCAAAAATGTAGTAAAAGCATCAAAAAATACGTGAACACATTTGGACATTATTCATAAGAGTCTATTAACTTATTGAACGTTTCCTACTTATCTGTCAAATAAAATACTTATATTATATTAATATTCGATAAATATTGCGAGTAATTTAGCCACATATATTGTGATATGTCGAAATTTATTAACTTTGGAAGACCAAAGTGTTGAGACGAAAAAGTATCACTTTTATTAATATTACATAAATCATATAAATATTTCGTTTAGTTGTACTTTTTTAAATTACGTGCCGTATAAGAAAAAATAATTCAAATTAAAAATAGTACAACAGAATGGTCTGATTTAAATTTGAAAACATTAAATCCTTTTTTTCTACTAAGTCTATAAGAATTAATATTTGACACTGGCAACTTGTAGTGATCTGCGATTTAAAAAGTAATTTTGACACATGTCATTTGACAATCTTAACGTCAAACCTCTTTAGTTTGTGCCATTAGCGGCTCCAACGAAGCCGGCGTTGGCTCCTTCTGATACTGGCGAGATGTCTTCGATGATTTTTTTGTGTTCGTTTCTTCTTCGCACGCTGTAAAGTTTTATAAAATTTAATATCTTTCAATTATGTATAATATGGTAGGCATGCAGTTTAGTTTCCGAAACCCAGAAAAATTAACGCATCTAACTTAATAAAAACTTATTTATCATTGCAAAATAATTATATAGATAATTAATTAAAGCCTGCGTTTTATTTTCTTTACATTTTGATTTTAATAAATTACAATACAACTCTAAAAGCTTTGAAAGGACATTCACACCTTTTAAATAATTTAATTGAAAAAAAAAAAGAACGAGTTTCATCCTTTTTTACAAAGTTTTTTTTTCTCACGAGTACATGCAAATTTGCACTATACATTTGCATATTTTATGTATACGATAAGGTTTAATTCACAAACATATATAAACAAAACCACTAGACGAATCATATCAGGAAATACTAGATAAAGCTTTAATGAACATATCGTGTTTAAACTAAGTGGTTTCATAATTATGTTAGTCAAATCTATTCTAAGATAGCGTTTTAATATAAGTCTAGTTTTTATGGTTTTAGTGTTTATCTCTTAAATAGAATTATTCAGTATAATCCGAATAATTAATAGTAATAATTCCCAAAACAGATTACCACATGCAACCCAAAGCAAAACTATAAAAACATCACTATAACTCAACAGTACACAATGAAAGAACTATATGTAGTTATTTATGATTTTTTAAACTCTCAGACGCAAAAAGTACAAGGGACTGGATTGAAAGATACGATACTTTTTATATCAGTACTGCCAAGTAGCAAGAGAACGAGTGAACTCGAGTATATATTCTTAAAAAATAATTTTTGTTTTTTCACAGCTGACTAGTGTTGACAACAATAGGCAACACAATGTCACACTTTGGAGACCCAAAGGCGATTACAAATCTTGGGGACATTAGGTTAAGGTATGTATATGAAAGCGGTATAGCAAATTGATTTTAACCAACTTAAAAACAATATAAATGTATTATGTACGAGACATTGAAGAAATACGGGGATTTACCACTAATTGTGGAAGCTCTATAACCAATCTAAGGGACATATTAAGTTAAGGTACCTATATGATAGCACATTAAATTTTAATGACTTTAAAAACTTGAAGTCGAAATCGAGAACAAAACACACGTAACAATGAGACGTATTTTCCTAAACATAACCTCTTCTAAATCGAAACCAGATAACGATCGAATTCGAGCTAGTTTCGAAGTTTTTGTGGAACTTAAAATAAAAATAAAAATGTATACAATATCGTTATGTATATCGTTCGAAAACAATACGATGAACTGATATTCAATTCGATTCTTTATTAGAGTAGCTATCCCTAACTCGAAACGTTTCGATATAGACGACGATTGCGTTCAGAGTAGAGTTTCAATATTTAGAAAAGGTTAAATAAAAATCCCGCCACCACAAAATGTTCGTTTGTATACGTACGCGTACCTCCCTCACTACTGAACATCCCAAATGATGGTGATGAGATCATGTGGAAAACAAAATTTCTTGTTTAGTGTCTATTTCTTAAAAAAATGTTCACAACATATGTATAGAGATAAGGAAATAAAAATTTAAACATTTTTATAAAAAGTAAAACACATTCAATAAAATATGTATTCTATTAAAAATTGAAAGTTTTTGTCAACGAAAAAAGTATCAGAAATTCAAGAGAAATAGAAAATGGAAGCCAAATTAATTAATACTTTTATTTGTCGTAAACACCAAACTAAATGAAAAAAAATCATCCATCTGTTTTTTTATTAAAAAAATATTTAGAATCATATATTATTTAGTTGTACGCTATTATTTTTTCTCTACCATTCTCTATAACTCGTTTAAACAGCTGTCGTTTTCGCAGAAACACTTGCTTTAACTAACTTCAAAACTTATTGCGAAATATAATATCAAAATATACATATTAAGTATTGTAAGTTATATATTGATTTTCATACGAGTTATTTTTGTTGTTGGTCATTCTAAATATTAATTTCAATTTCGCAACACATGATAAGTACACACACACACACACACACAAATCCCAAAACAGACAAATAAATACCACAAACACATAATTCCCAGTGCATTCAAACGACAAACACAAAAATGCAATTAAGTTATTAAATATTTAAGAAAGATAGTAAATGAGAATCATTTATATAATCACAATAAGTTAGCATTTAAGTTTATTAAATCAGACTAATTAAAAATTGAATGAAAACTTATATTGAAAGCCCTAACCCAAAAATCAAAAACACACACAAGTAAATAATAACTTATAGTTTTCTACATACCATTTCTTTATTTTCTGATACGTATAAATTAGCATCATAGGTATAGGTGTCATTATGGCCACGGACACTGGAACCACTGAAATAAATAATGAATAAATATTAATAATATTATAAATGGACAATACATTATCGTCTTTTTTATTTACAAATATATTGTTATTAGGTGTTTTTAAACTACTGACCTTAAAGTAATGACTTATAGCATGATTTCATTAAGTTAGTCTAGAATGTAGAGTATAGTACTAGATGTCTCTATAGAGATGCCGGCTATACCACATCGGCTTATATTTGCTCAACTATATACACTAAATCTAATTTATACCAAATTAAATCTGATAATACTAATGTAATCGGAAAGCTCGGCAAAGATTAATGTTTTTACACAAGCCTCATACGTCGAAACTAATATTTGAACTAGACTACTATTGATCGAATTATTTACAAACTCTTTAGAGATTATTGCTATATATTTACTATAAACACAAAGTCAAGAACGAATTGGACTTACCAGTTGTGAGATCAGCTTCAGGCTGTGGAAGCGCATATCTCAGCAAAAATATTGCGATACCGGTGTTCTGAATGCCCGTCTCTATAGAGATGGCCAACGCGTCGGGATGCGTTTGCCTGCAGGCTACGGCTACTAAGTAGCCCGCTATGTAGCCCACCCAGGGTATGCCCATACCCGCTATTATTATCTGTAAATCGTTATCTAATGTTCATATGACGTTTAGAAGAATTACTTTGAAACTTAAAATGTTCATTGTATAATATAAGAATAAGCTTGGAATATTTTGTACCTACCATTTGATGAGATTCCAATTTATGTAAAGTGCGCAATTTTATTAAGTTTGATAAATATTTAATGCATTTTATAATGAGTAGTTGGCTTTTATTTTTTAATATGCTAGTTTAATTTTACTAAATTAATAGTGATCATAGCATGTTTCTATGTTCTTCATGTTTGCATTCTATGATAATTATAAGCTATGCCTAGCTATTTTACAACTTAAAATCTGGTACAACATCAACCTAGTATTAATCGCTCAAGTTCAATGCCTCAAAGTCACCCATTTTATCTCTTATTTGATAACAATACCAATACATCAACTCACCTGCCACGTAAACAGCTCAAAAATATACAAATTGGTCACAATAGCGAACACTATAATGAACAGCAGTAGGGTTGTCGAAAACGCCTTTAATATTCGCACCATAAAGCCAGCAACCCTAGGCGTATAGCGCTGCATCGCCAGCCCTATACCCAGAGGGACTACTAGTCCCACCACGAACATGGCTATTTTAGAGTATGGCACTACTATATTCGCGTTATTAAATACTACTTGTCCTAGCGAGAACAGCCAGGCTGGCATGAATGCTGTAAAAAAATTAAGCTATAAAAATATCACTAAAGAGATTATCTAAATAGGTACCTAATCTCTTTAAGGATAAAAATAGAATTAAATTATGGTCATGATACCAGATAGTGCAAAAGAAACATTAAATTAATTGGCTTTATCATGAAAGTCGGGTGAAGATGTATGAGCAAGACAAAAATACAACAACACATTAAAGTTTTATCGTTAATATAAATAACCAAACCATTATTACCATACGAGGTTAAGATGACATTTATTTCGCTTAAAATAACGAATGTGAAGCGAAAAGTTTTCAAGGGTTTTCTATGGGCGATACTTTAATACAGATAATGCAACTCCTCAATATCATTAATGGGGGAAATATTACGTAACCATGGTTACGAAACTATTTTTATCGAACGAACTTAATTCTTAAATTATTCTGCTCCAAGCTAAAACTAAACTCACCAAAAGCCGCCAGCGTGCATATAGAAGTCATGGCAAGGGACAAATTGAGGTTTCCTCCCAGGATGTACGTCCATATGTTGGAGGCGCCGCCCGCGGGCGACACGCCTATACAAAACATTCCCAAACGCATAGCCGCTGACTCCGGGAATATTACGTAGCCTAAACCGAACGATATCTGAAACGATTCGAAAAACAATATCAAATAGATCTTTTAAAGACATATTGTGAATAGTTTTCTATATAAATATATTTCTTTTAACAAATACAGTGACGTCAAGTAGTACTTTTTGTTTGGGAGTAAGCATCTTCTATCCACTTAAAATTCAAGTAAAGAACCATAGAATTCGAACAGTATTACTATCTCCTATTTTTAATACAATCTATATTAAATTTTATTTGTCTATTTACCTCGTCTATTCGCTTTTGCCACAAAAAGATTAAAATTCATTCCATAGAAATACGTAATTATGACCGAGTTCTATTTAACGGTTTTTCTAGGATTAAAAGAATGTTGATTTATGGGCATAGATGGTATGTGTTCTAGAACTTACCAACGGCATAAACAGGAACTGTCCACAGATACCAATTATGGGCCCCACTGGTTTTATTAGCACCTCTTTGACGGTAGGCCAATGCATCGCGCAACCGAAGTTTATGAAGATTAGCGATACCTGGACAGAAAGTAGTGAACTAATAGTAAATTCTAACTTAATTACTATAATTTGTATTAAATAATAATATTTGCTACTGTATAATCCAACTAAATCCAACAAAAGGATTCTTTTGACACCTGATTCATAACACTCGGTTCGGTTCTTATGCGCAATGATGCAACATCAACATTTAAAAATACAAAGAGAATACAGATACATATTATACCAAAATCATTAACATTAATAGATTAAAAATCTTATAACAAAATAAGCTTTTTTTATTTTTAAATATTTAAACGAAGAGTCGAAACATGTTTCAAATCACTTAAAAATGATGTCAACGTTTGTAAGTTAAATAAAAAGTTATTTCCAATAATAAGACGTTACACTTATACATATATAGAGCTCAAATCAAAATAATTAATATTAATCAATTGACCTCACCCTTATGATATAAATTCTTATAAATAGGGAAAGTACTGTTAGATAATAATAAGGAAAATTGTGTGCAGTATTTAATTGTGCAGGTCAAAGGATAGATTATATAAATAATCATATTATTTTGTAGCTTTCTCTGTTCAAAATGATTGTGGTTCTGGAATATAATAAAGACATTCGTAGGTTTGAAATATTTTCGCATTTTATTTATTAAGTTATAATGTATTTAAAACGTAAATGAATTAGTATAAAACATCCTTTTTATGATCTATAATTTTTGTTGTATGGATTCTGTATAACGTTTTTTTGGTTTTACCTTAATAAATAGACTAATAAGTTATGAAAACAACCATATTTAACGAAATCAAAAAAAAAAAGAAAGAATAAAATAAAGCAAATAAGAATCATTAAGATATATAAAATAAACAATTGTATGATATATTATATTAAGAAAGCAATAATTCACGATAAAATATAGATACTTCGTTCGTTCTTTATGCCACAATTAGCACTTAATATAATAAATTTCACTTAAACTTGTTTGTATGGAAAAATTTTAATCGTCTATCATAAATAACTTTTATAAAAAAATACTTTTAAACGATTTAATATTTATTCTATCGCGGAAGATATCAATTACCTTTCAATTAACATAAACAAAGTTTTTTTTATAATTTTTAATATTATATGCATTTACAACCACTCATTCGCTTCACCTTGACATTTCGTTTTGACAGAATATCTTGATTCAAAGCACGCGCCAAAAAAAAACACCGCGCCAAAACACGCGTCGTTTGAATAAAAAGCGTGATAACGATTTAATTGATTTTATTGGTGGTGTTTGAAGCTATTTGCTTCTTAATTCATGATATGACAATCAGGACAATTAATATTTTTTTAATTATTATAATAATTTATAGACCGAATTTATCAAACTAGTCTCAGTCTAAGCCGGTCAACTAAAAATGTTAATTAATTTTATAACCTATACTCTCATCTGGTGTATGATGTCGGCATCAATCAATTAAATATACTAAAACACTACCACTAAATATTTTAAGTCAAACACTACTAAGGAACCTACTATTTGTAAAATTCCAGCATATTTTTATGTGGTATTGTTGTTTTTATTAGTCATCGCTTTATATGAAAAAAAAAATACTATTTACTAAGTATTATATACTATATTTACTAAGATTGTGACAGAAACTATTTTAAAGAGCTCCATACTTACAAATATAGCAACACTGCTTGTAAACAATTTGTCTATGATTCTAAGAGGTCTGACGACGATAACTGGCAATGTATTGTTGGCGGGAAACGTCTGTTTGTCTCTCTTCGCTTCTATCACGATATCCGTTCTTCCTGTAGACAAAATATAATAAAATTAAAAAAAAAAACTTCAAATCTTATTAAAAAGTATTCCTATCCACGGTGTGGCAGCTTACCAAGACCAAGAAAAAAAAAGTATTCGATACGATTGTAAAATTATTAGTAACTTAAAAAGATATACCGTTGTACAATGATATTACATTAAATAGATACGTTATAAGCGCAAAATTTTGAAGACGCTAAAACATCCTAATTAGGACATTTTGCCTTTACGTGATTGGTTGCCGGTGTATTTAAGCGAAACTGACAAAACTAACTGTATCTTTTTTTCTTGTTGGTTTTATAATTTGTCTCTTGCTATCCTTTAGACTTGTATGGATGTGTGCTGCCGCTGCTGTGCGAACACTTTTTTCGGTTGATTTGTAGGTGTATAAGATATCTATTTACTATAATATCATTGCCGTTGTTAGTTTAATCAAAGTTTACGAAGCTTCACTTACTAAATATTTTGGAACTAGAAATTCGTAACCTCTAATTACTGAAAGATATTGAGTTGTTATTTAGATTCATTTTTAGCTATACATAAAAGCAAAAAACGTAGATATCTATCATGTCTAGACTCTAGGCGTATTGAGATTATTGCATAGATGCAATAAGAAATGTTTAACAATAAATAAGGACCAACTTCAACTTTCCCTACAAATTCCCTGAGACATCAGAACCTGATTTTTCAATCATAGTACACCACCCCTACGAAATCTTCAAAACATAAAAAGTATCATCGAAATCAGTAAATAAAGAACACAGTTATCAGTATGCACATATAAAAAATAAATTGTTGAATTTATAAATTTATTTATTCGAAGTCGGTTGATAAAATCAGCGTTGTATCTCTGAATCATGATGAGCTTATTCAATAGCATTTGACGAGATTTAAATCTACATACATAAAACATTAAGTTCATATAAAAATATACACGTTAAATTTACAAAGTCATGTTATTAAAGCTTTTACCCACGGCTATTGAATCCATACTAATATTATAAATGCGAAAGTAACTCTGTCTGTCTGTAACGCTTTCACGCCAAAACTACTGAACCGATTGTAATGAAATTTGGTACACAGATGGTCTAGAGCCTGAGAAAAAACATAGGCTACTTTTTAACTGGAAAAAAGGGGTTCAAAGTTGATATAAAATTCCACGCGGAGTCGCGGGTAACAGCTAGTCAATTGAATAAATATCGAAAATGAAAGTAGCCTATAATCAATCTGACACCTCAACGAATGCGTGTAATGTGCTCAAAATTTCATGATTATCAATCCATTCGTTTTTGCGTCAAAGAGTAACAAACATCCCTTCTTTCAAATATATTTTATTAGTAAGAATAAAGCTACTTCTTACAGTAGAAAATAATTTTGTGCATTTAATAGTTGTGTCTATGTCATATATCATTAAATGTCTAATACAAACGTTGATTCCTCTTTACAAATTTTCACATAAAAAATATTTGATAAGAACTTAAAGTTCAATGAACTATCATACAGTATTATTATATAAATAAAGAGATTGTTTATGATTGAGAGTAGGTACACATTACATACACAACTCTCGCATGTAATTACATAACTGGTCTGGTCGGTCCGACCAATTTTGCTGTTTAAGAAAAATCAGTTTAAATTGTAGTGTATTTAATTTGAACATAACTCGTAAATCTGATGGTATTTTCTGAATTGTAATGAAATGAAATGTTTTTTTTTGTGAGTAAATTTGAAACAAATACCTTTAGAAAGTCTACATGGTGCCTACCACCGGTTCGGGAACTAACCCGGCGAGAAGAACTGGCGTAAGAAACTCACACGGGTCCCACACTTTTTACCAAAAAAGGGGAAAAAAATCATCTTTTAATAATTGCATGCACCATAAATATGGTTGATCTTTCACTTCAAGTTTGGAGCGGTGGTTTAGGTTCAAAACTTTGAAAGATATTAATGAAAAATTACTTGTACACAATATTCAGTGCATAGGTTTCATTATAACATTTGAGTTCCTCTACAACAAGATTCGCCAGGCAATTTAAACAGATTTTTTCATTTCCAAATCGGATATATGTAAAGAAGGATTAAAATTCCCAAGTCACTGGAACTGCAAATGACTTCGCATTTCGATGTATATGGTTCATTTTCATTCCGACGCTGTCTGTCCAATCTTGATCGTATGTGGCATGCAAACCAGTTCTCCCGTTAATATTGCGATTAATCCCTTCAACCTTAACGATACCTCTTTAAGATATTCAAGTTATGAGACTTAAATGCGATCATTTTATTTCATGCGAGAGAAGATTGGATGTATTAAGTTTTTGCAATTCAAAATCTGGCGATTTAAGATAAGATTGGACTAATGATATTATTAGTAATTAGATTTTATTGTAGTACTAAAAAGGGTAGCGAAAATATGTCCTTTAATTATTTATATTATGCAGGTGGTTTATATGTATACCTTCGGTACTATTGGTCAACCGTAGTTTTAGTAGAAAGTGACGTCAAAACCTAACCTGCCATTTCCTTGATAATGTTTAATTAGTAAAAGTACGTTAAGGGCTTATTTTACTTACTATGTTCCCCTAAATTTAGAACAAACGTAGAGGAATAGTTCTCAAGTTGTATTCTCTCAGTCAAGACCTCCATTAGTGCGCCTAGTTCTGAATCTCCCTTATGATATCTGTTCGAGACTTCTCGTCCAAGATTCTATACCTTGGTGGCTTGTCAGCCGGCCAGTCAAACGGAACATCCTCGACCAGTATTTGAATGGCTCCCTTAAGTTTGGAGGAAGCTTGCATCATCGTCCAAAGGCCAATAAATAGACGTGTCTTACACCTACCCAGGCTAATCACTGGATAATATTAGGAGATAAAAATGTTAAGAATCTTACCCAGAAAGTTCGCATCGACTTTGAGCACGCCAGAAAACAGTCCGTAATTAGCATCCTCTTCAGTGAGACGATAGGTGCTGTTCCACGACGCGTTGGCCACGTGATCTATGCCCACCCTGGCTATGATCTCGTCGTTTGCTTGAAGCCCCTTACCTTTCAAAGCAGAAATAATATAAGCATATTTGACTTTTAGAAGACAACTTATTGTAGGTAATAGGTACTAAGTGATGACGTAGCATCTTACTGGTAAAATATTTATATGTAGTTGGAATGGGAGTACATTTAGAAAAGTATATTCTTACGCAAAAATTACTAATAAACGTAACGTTTAAAGCTTACTATTAATTTTGAAAATCAACAGCACTTTACGTATGTAAATATTAAAAATTTACTCTATTTGTTTCAGGAAATAAATATAAGAAAATCTTTAATAAATGAAGATAGTATAAGTATTTCTAACTCATATAAGGAGATATATCCCAAGAAAAGTGATGGAACACACACATTTGTTTTATTCATCAATTCCAAAACATTTACATTAACAAGTAACCTTGTTTTTTCCAGCCCAATAAAACCGTGTCAACGGAATCGTAAAAATGTCCTTAATACGGCATATTCACTTTTTCTTAGAAAAACCTTTAATCTATCAACACGCATATCCTTTAAACTCAAAGCAGCAAAAATGAAGTCTTATAGAATCATATATCTTACTGAATGAATACTACAAAATATAAATGATTGACAACCAATTTCAATTTTTCATTATTGAAATTATACTGTATTTTTAAATATAAAATACACTATTTACTGAATGTTATGGATATATGTTTTTGATTTGAAACCCTTTTTTTAATACTTTAATTTAATTACATTAATTTAATAGTATACACTAATTAACAGGCATTTAACATCGTAGTCTTAGAAAGTTGAAGTAACTACTAGGTGTGTTAACCAATCACGTAAAAGGTTTGATTTGCCGTTTCTAGACATGTTTTTGTCCGTCTTACTGCATTTCATTTTTCTAGTTAATTATATCAACTTTTAACTTATCTTGGCGAACTTATTACTAATGAATTATACATATAAATTGTGAAATAAAATAGTTATTTATTATCTTTTAAATTAACATAAAATAATAAATGCAATACATATACAATAATACCGTTCTCAAAATATAAATTAGAACTTGATTTTTTTAACCAACGTTTAATCTATTCATTATTTGTTTGTTTGCTCTTTCAGTCCGAACCTGATAGACCCTGGATAAACACATAGGATACATATTACCCAGATTAACAGAAACTACACGATTTGAACCACGGGGCTTTTATTTAGTTGCCAATGTACTAAATTTTCCTAGCTTATGACGAAAATTGATTAAAATAATTATGTATGCAAATATTAAGTTAGTATAACTTGTTAAAACAAATTAATTCATTATTTAAAATATGAACACAAAAAGATATGCATTTATGCTAAACATATAATTAATTAAAGCTCTCAAGTGCAAATATTTCTGCTAATTATTTGAATTAAATTAAAAGAACCACTAGTTAAAGTTTGTGTTAAAATGTTTATAAGACTCTCAATTGGTGAGACAACAGAGTATGTTGTATGTACATTGTACATAAATCAATCAATAACCGTCATTATTGTTTAAGGGTTTTCAATAAGCAAGCAGACAATCTTGCCTGATAGAATTATACTAATTTTTGAATTGTTTTGCCTCTTTTTTTACAAGATTCTTAAAATTGGTTTTTAATATTAATAGAATAAAACATTTTCGCAAGAAACTTAAAGAAAAGGCTTCTTATTCTATTCATATTTCTGTAAAAGTAAATGCCCATTATGCTTAAGGTCTGATCAAAATTCATTCTTATTGCTATATGCTTTTTATACTTTGCTGAACTAACTAACATATAAATAAATACAAACACATACTTTTTTTCTGTACATGTCTAGATAATAATAATTTTTATTAGGATCTAGCTGACATCCTTAAGCGTAGAATTCTACTACGCGATACTCACCAGTAACATTGACGTTAACAAAGTAGTAGTCTCCCATGTTGAGCTCAATTTGTTTCGGGTGAAAGGATGCTATGATGTTAGGTGCCGCTTGGCAGAGCACCCATAGAGGACCCAGGGCCAGTAGGTACAGGATTATTAGGTGAAGAGGCCATAGCGGACACATTTTTGACGCGGACACTGTGGACAAAGAAGGCGATGCTGTAGTGGATAGATCAAATGTAACATTAAAAGCCCTACGGTAATTTATTTATTTTAGGAACGCCAACATGGCGTACATTCGTTCAACAATTACAATAATAATATATATATTTATATAATGGAATAGAATGCAGCCACACTTATAGGCGTCCACGACATGCACACAAATTTATATATAAAAAAAAAACTAGCGGATCCGTGCCCACTTAGTTGGGCACAATGTTAACAATCGTTTTTTATATAGCCTATGACATTCAACAATGTGGCTTTCTCTTAGTGAAAGAATTTTTAAAATTGGTTCAGTGGTTTCCGAGATTAGAATTAAAACAGATAAACCTAGTTGCTAGTTTATAAAAACTATTTTTGACTTAGAAGATAACGTAGACCCTAAGTTACGGTTATTTTTTTTTTGTGGAGGAATGCTCAAGCATACTTTTAGGGGGGGGATGAACAACAGCTTAAAAAGGATTTAAAGTGACCAAAACCAGTCTTAGGCAGTCTTGTGGAATGCGTAACCTGGTCAGAAACGACTAACCTAACATCCAAATTACGACAATAGAACCCATTTTTAATACTAGGTTGTTTTAAACATAGGTTTAGAAAAGGCGATGAACTATTGAGATAAACTTTCATTGTAATCGGTTCTCATCTATGTTTATAAAACTGTCTATTCTTTAGATTTTAGAACATCTATAGTTTAAATAACTTCGTTCTTTTAATTTAAACATTTAGACTATAACATAGTATAAACTATATACAGAACGAAAACAGTGGATAAGTAACTAATTTAAAACAAAACATAAAAAACTGCATGTGAACATAACTAGAGCAATTATATTAAATTATATCTAGTATCAAATCATACAGGATTTATTCTTACTAATTAATATTTATAGTATGCTCGGAAATGTACAATGCTCTTTTTAAACATATTTGTATACGGTATTGCATTGTACATATACGTAGTATGTATTTACTAAACCTATTTAAGTTATAGTAAACCACGCTTAAAATAAGATTTGTTATTCTGTGGAAAAGGCTAAATTCTTTATTTTTTTCATGTTCGTCTATCGTCACTTTTTACTTATTTACCTACATGTTAGTTTCCTTGATAAAAATACTCTACGTACCTATTTAATATGAGAGACTAGCCATCCTAGCACCCTATGGTCAATGGCTAGTAAACAAATCACTCAGTGAGAAATCAGCAAGAGTGCATTTAAGAAATTTGCGAAACACGTATAACGTACGTCTGACGTACGTCTTTAACAAATATTATCTTATTTTTAACCGACGAAAAAGGAGAAGGTTTCTCAATTCGACCGTATATATCATTATTTGTTTGCGTAAAAAATCTTTGTTTTGCTGTTTGAAAAACCTATTGTTATAGTCATCGTGAGTAGCCGAACTAAGTGTAATTAAATGCGGAGAATCCGGCAGAAGACGGCTATCATTTTTATGCTGGTAATAGTTTATTATGAGAAAATGCATCATACATAGTAAGTGGAGAGACGAGCTGAACGCACTCTTGATGGTAAGAGAAACGCTAGCCCATAACCAATGCAGTACTACCCAGAACTTTGCTCTAAAGCCAAACTCCGGGCAGGGGTGCACTACACCGACTTTGAGTCATAAGATGTTAAGACTCATTAGCCCAGTAATCTTGCCGGCTAATGTCGGGCACTGTGGGGGTACCCAGGTGTTTTCTGTCCCTATATATGGTTAGTTTATTAAGCAAGAGAAACTTTAGCAGTTTACGGACTTGCAAAGTATGGTTGGTGCTACTAGCCTACTATCGACTAAAGCCCACCGGAGTTCCACAGCACATGCACATGTATCCACACGGACGGGCGCGAAGACGCCACGCTTTCATAGTCATTATATTCATACTTAATATTTATTTATTTATTACTTCATTTCACATTGCAAATAAAATAAAAGGGGCACATGAAAATTACACAAAAAAATTCTCGTACAAAAAGCAGCCTTATTGCTAACTAGCAATCTTTGCCAGGCAATAGATTATAGTTGAGAGAGTTTTATTAAAAAATGTGCCTTACAATGAAAATTAAAAGCACTGCAAACTAAGAAATAATAATGCTTTGTGCAAGCATTATTATTTTTTAGTTCTAAAGTTCTATATTCTATGGATATGGATAAGTATTTAAAATGTGTACTAAATAAAACTCGAACGTACTTAAAAATTTAATCTAGATTATTATGTAATAAACTTTAAGTATAACTTTTTATCGGACATTGCGAAATTAATTTTTCAAGGCGAACAGTATGTGGTTATTGGCCATACTGATTGATAACCTATGATATACTTACATAAGAGGAGTCTTTAAAACAGCTGCATATTTTTAAGATTGTTCCATTAATTGAAAGCCTCGGTAAAAAGTGCAATAAATTCTTGATTTACGGTATTTACTAAAAAAATGTCTCCTAATAGAATAAGGTTTCTAAATCTATTTTAAATCATTTGAAAAAAACGTGGAGCTATAAATACTATTAATTTTTAAAACTTAAAATATCATCGATAAAGATCGGACTTTATAAAAAAAAAACAATCTATTAATTAAATATTTCTCACAGACTTCGAAAAAAAAAACTTCACTACCGCATAACTCACATAACGCAAATAAAAACATATTATCCATGAGCTTATAACCATCCTATTTACGTTCATAGTACTTAAGCCAATAAATAAAATAAAATACTCCCTTATAAAACTCACTTTTGCACAACAACACTTAGTACTCACTTATTCCAACACTATTAACTAAGTACCATATATCTTGATTCGCGTTTCGATCGCGAATGTCAGGAGAGTAAAATATTTACCCTTGACTGAAAGAAGCCCCCTCTCCTCGTATCTACGTGAGCTTTATTACAAGGACTTGAGGTTCATAATTGAGTAACTCGAAACACAACGACTTCTGTCTTAAACGTCGACTGATAAGGAACATCAAACAATAGTTATTATAATTAATTACTGGCGAGTATTTTGGTGATAAATTGTTTTTTTTATAACCATATCTCTTATTCCCAATGACAGTTATTCTTTTGGTTTTTAATTGAGGTTTAAATACAAATAAAATAAAGATTGAATTTAATACAATATATTAGTGTACGTTTTATATCACAGCTTCACTTAGGTAAAAGAATCATACTAATAGACCCAGTACTACTGAGGCTCTTCAATATAAAATGCAATCATATAGTCAAATCTATTTTTTAACACGAAACGGACGGAAAGACTTAAGTTACTTTATTTTTATATCTACTATGTAATGATTTATTAAAATAATTATATTAAAGTGTTTGCCGACACTTCTATGTTTATAATTTAATTGGAAGATAGCGGTAAATTGTAAAAATATCTCGACATTAAAATGCACCGATAAACTAAAGAAAACATTATTTTCGTTATAACAAAGTTGATTAACAATATATTGTTTAGTAAATACAATTTCGATATTTATCTATACTAATATATATAATCAAGAAGTAAAGTTTGTGTGTTTGTTAAATTGTAAGGGTTAATCTCGGTATCTACTGAACCGATTTTAAAAATTCATTCACCAATAGAAAGCCACATTATTGCTGAGTTTCATAGGCTATTTAAAAAAGGATTGTTCACATTACGCCCATCGAAGTGGGCACGGGTCAGCTAGTCGCCAAATATGTTGCTTGGTGAACTCGTGAAAAGTTGAACCGATTTCGATAATATTTTTTTAGGATATTTCTTGAAGGACGAGCATGGTTCTTACAAGGAGAATAAAAGATAGATTAGGGTTACAAATACTGTAGGTAAATACAGCGTGAACAAAGTCGTGGTGGGCCTACTACTACTACTATCTATTAATGTGTAGTAATTAATTATTAATTGTCCCTTTTCTATTTTTAGATATCGATGTGGTAGTCCATAATTGTTTTGCAATACTATGATGATTCAAGTGTTACTATATGTATGCTAGGTCAATAAAAATACATTTGTCTTAGACTTTGGTATATAAAAACAAGTTTAGCTACAAAAACGTATCGTGACTTTTGGTATTAAGACGTATCCGTGCGTTATTATAATAACATCCTTCATGAACTAAATTTGTATTACTTAGAAACTACATTAATGCTATTAGACCATTCATTCGTAATATTATTAGTTAACTGTACCTATTTCTTAACAATAGCTTTGTCTATAACACAAACATATTATTAAAGCTACTCATAAAATTATATATATGTAATACCTATTATTGTTTTATAACAATTGTTATATTTTTAAAAATATATCTGCTCAATTTCGTAATAGATCATTCGAACATAAGAAAACCCCTTTAAGAAGCGTACATGATCTTTACGTATTTATTTTAATAAACCTTTTTTTTATTAAATACTACACTAATAATATGGACAACAGTTATTTTAGTCAAAGTTCAGCAACTATCTTTCGTTTTCTAGCAACAAGAGTCGAAATATTTAATACAATAATTTCATATGTACATAAAAACTAGCTGACCCGTGCCCACTTCGTTGGGTTTAATGTAAAAAATCCTTTTTTTAAACCCTATGACACTCAGCAATAATGTGGTTTTCTATTGGTGAACGAATTTTTAAAAACGGTTCAGTAGATCCCGAGATTACCCGTTACCATTTAACATACACACAAACTTTACTTCTTCATATATTAGTATAGATAACTAGCGAAATTTTATTTACTAAACAATATACGTTACAGCTAATCCGATTTACATAATTCGTTTTTTAGAATAGTCCTGGATGTATGAGGATGGGTCTTAAACAAAAAAAAATTATTATTTGAAATATTTGATTAGTACAGCGTGAACGAATTCGCTTTGCGCTGGCTAGTAATACTAATAAAAAAATTGCTACATTCGATATTCATGTGTTATCTGTTAATGCACTTAGAACAGTCGTAAAATATTAATGTATGATGTTTATTTTTTAATATTGAATATTTTATTCCGTTTCCGATCACCTAATTGCCTGCCTAACAACTTGCTATTCGAATATTTGTATAAAAAGAATTAATGTTTAAATATTTTTTTAGAGTTCCATACTACTAACGAAAAACGGTAACAACTCTTTGATGCTCATCAAAACTCTTTCAAATTAAAATAAAATAGTGTCTATTCCCGGCCATAATATAGTTTTTGGAGTTGTAAAAACTTAAATTCGATGGTAACGTAAAATACTTACTAGATACTTAGATAATAATAATAATAATAATAAATATTCAGGACATTTATACACAGCGCCATCTAGTTCCAAGCTAAGCAGAAAGCTTGTGTTATGGAAACTAGATAACGGAATAAATTACATATACATACTTTTTTTGTAAATACATACATACAATACATGCTAACACCCAGACCCCGGAAAATACAAATGTAAATTACAAATATATTTTTCCGGCGTAGGGATCGAACCCACGACCCTTCGCGCAGAAAGCAGTTGTGCTCCACTGCGCCAAGCGGTCGTCTAAGGTCGTCTATATAAAATACGTGTCAAGTTGTTTGTCCGCGATTGACTCGATTTTAAATTAAATTTGCACACCGTGCAGTTTGATCCAACTTAAAATATATGATAGCTTACATCCCGGTATTGCCCCGGGAACGGGAACTACGCTAGTTCCTACTACAGGAAAACCACGGGGAACGGCTATTTATATAAAATTAGAAAATTATTAAAAAAAATATTTTGGCTTAAGTGTCGCTAAATTTCGATCTCAACTGAAATCCGTCAAAAGGAATTTCTCCGCAATCTATTACGATGATTGAATGTCACATTCCAGTCTAACGCGATTACTGGAAAATGTTTGATATATCTTTATTGTAAATAAAATATTTATCAAAAAACTCACCAAAATGTAGTGTAAAATTATTACCGCCATTGCCAACATTTTCAGCCTATGAAACACTTTCAAATCAATAATTATTTTCTGTATTCGTATTACCCAGTTATGTAAAATACCTAATAATATCCTATTTTATAAAAAAACACTGAAAATTTATATAGAGTTTAGTATCACACCAGTTACTATTAAACTACAAAATTAATGATGTCAATGAATTACGCATAATTATGAATTTAACCCACGTTCGATATTCTTTTTTTTTTGTTTCATTATAATACGTCAACATGGCCAGTACCCGGTTTGATTTCTAATATCACAATGAATAATATAATATAAAACCTATACCTATTTTTTTTATTACTAATGTTTCAAGATATTGTTATTAACACCAGGAGTTGCTTCGTTATTAATATTTCTATTTTTGTTTCAGATGGATCCGATAATAATCGTGGGATATGGAATCGCACGCTGTACAAACTTGTTATTATAGCGTTTGTCGTCGCTTACGTAATGAGATAAGTTATCTGTATCTAACTTCTAGCTAGGCATTTACTATCTGATCACAACGCCAACATGTTGTAAATTGTAAATGTTATATAAAGACGCAACTATTGATAAGGTCTATTAATTTATTTCTTGTAGGTTTCGTTGAGAGTGTATTGACCAAATAATTTATTGTTTTAATACACATTCGTTACGCTTAAGTATTCAATTTAATTTTATTGTGAAAGTGAGTGTGCAAAAGGCTCACATTTAAAATTAAAATAGACTTAATAGTGTTCAATCACAACTTACATATTTCGGACTGAGTACTTGAAATATCCCTGTTCTAATATTAAATATTATTGCCCGTTACTATATTTTAATACAATTTTAATATACCCAATGAAAGTGGGTCATTGTATGGGTAAATATATTTTAACAAAGAGACATGTAGGTACTAGAAGCTCATATGTTTTAATCAACAAACCGATATGTTGAATGAATGTTAGATATTAAAATGTATGTGACGAATTTACGGGTGGGACTTCCAGCCGCAAATATTAGTTAAATTCGTAACTAACTCTGCATACATTTGGCTCGCAATGTTGCCATATCCTGGCAACATTCCCACGTGTTTCAGTCTCTTACGTACATTTACTAGAAAGTTGAAACTGGATATTCAGACATTTCGTTTTCTTCTACTTTAATTCAATTTATAACCAGGAAAAAAACTATTGCGAACTTTGCAACAAGATTAATAATTTCAACCTTCCCGACCATCTTCAAATCAGCTACAATCTGTCCCATATTTAAATCTGGCTCCCGCGCTCTACCAACCAACTATAGACCAATAGCACTACTCTCGACCTTATCAAAAATTCTCGAGAAACTG
This sequence comes from Eurema mandarina, assembly GCA_018238005.1. NCBI lineage: Eukaryota > Metazoa > Arthropoda > Insecta > Lepidoptera > Pieridae > Eurema > Eurema mandarina. The sequence goes on along the minus strand of DWAJ01001389.1, from coordinate 304 downwards.
GTTAACTCAAGACTCACTAATTTCTTAGAACACATTAACTACCCAGCGAGTAACCAGTTCGGTTTCAGAAAGGGAAAGTCGACAGAAGACGCCATTACTCTGTTAACATCTAAAATAACCTCGGCGCTGGATAAAGGCGAATGCTGTGTAGGCGTCTTCCTTGACCTTCAAAAAGCATTCGACACAGTATCCATCCCATTGCTCCTTAAACGCTTAGAAAACGCGGGAATAAGAGGTCAAGTCCTAGACTGGTTCAAGGATTACTTAACGAACCGACCGCAACGGGTACGTGTTGGTCCTACCG
>DWAJ01001388.1:0-22685 GCA_018238005.1 Eurema mandarina | reverse complement strand
TACAAAAGAATCCTTCCTCATCAGCATGTACATTTCGTACCCGCACTGGCTGGGAAGCCAACAGCAGCGTGGTGCTGTCTCACCCCACCGTACTCTTGGTGCATATACTGCAGACTCTACTCTACAAACATTACTTCTTGTTGTCGACATTTTACGACCTAATTATTTGCCTGTACCAAATAAACCTGAAAGAATTGTAGAACATTAATAGGTCTTTAGGAATTAACATTATTTTCCACAAGGGCTCAATCCCCCTTTTCACAGCTTGTATAAAGATTAAGATAAGTATAAGATAAAGATTGTATAAAACAAATCTAATTATTCTTACCTAAATATCCCGTGTACAAATCCCTAACAGCCTGGCATGAATCAAAGCATTCCTCACTATCCCCACTAGAGATGCTATTAATAGCTTTTCTCATCAATTCACCAGTTAAGTCAGCCAATCCTAACATATAGTCTAGCTGCGGCAACATAGTTGTCACTGTTTTTTCATCAATATTATACACTAGTTCCTTCTGAACATTGGGCCATGTTATTATCAGCTTATCTTCCATAAACGAACAAAGAGTACGAGCCTCAATGAATTCCTGAAATCCAGCAGTTACTGCTCTAGAGTGTAAATATGCTGGGCTATTTTCAAGCTCTAAGGCAATACTCTTAAATGGACCCTGAATAAGCTTTTGAATTCGTTCTTTTGCTTCTTTAATTGCATTTTCAGTTGATTCTTTACTAAAAAGGGATTGTCATGTAAAATAGATAAAAAAACTATACATGACAAATATATGTTACATCAAAATTTAAATTTATAGGACAGTTCTTACGTGATTGCTGAATGTAAAAGAAATATAATTCGTTTACTCTCAATTGTGATATCCCTAGAGAGTTTCACCAAGCGTTCGTGTCTATCCTGACGATCGTTAAGTTTGATAGCAGCGGATTTAAACATTTGGAGCACAGGGCTGTCATCGGGCAGGGCTATTGCCGCCTCTCTAGCTACAGAAGACAGAGTCTGGTTGTTTCTATTCCTGTTACCACGATATCTCCCTAAAAGAACAAGTAAAATCAGGCTTCTCGTATTGTTTTGAGAAAACATAAGTTTAAAGAAGTAAATATACAATAATTACCACGACCAGACATTTTTACAATTAAATATTTACGATTTTTTCTTTGGAGAAAAGTAAATGGTAATAATTACTACTGTTTTTATTAAATAAAATAAATGTTTAGTGTTTACTTATAGCATATAGTCGAGACTCATTGTCATTTGTCAATTCCATAATTTCCATATGACATTAATTAATTACAGACGACGAAACCAGAGCCAATGCCACACTATTTCTAAACTTAATATACACAAGTTGGCGTAGCGTTACATTAATAAAATAGAATTGTAAGATACTGACTACAGTTTGCATTTCTAGCGAGACTTCATCAGCTATTATTTTTTATTAACTATCTATATTTCTAGACTGCAGTTGACTAATACTAGTAGTCTGTCATTGACATAATTGATATTTGATAATACTGATTCTGAACGATTGTTGTTGTCTATGAACTATAGGTGTATTTCATAGCCGCTGACTCAATTTCGGTAGGTAACTATTATTTTTTATACTTGTGTATAAGTTGTAAATGTTTTGATCCTTACTAAAGAAATCTTATCTTTCAGCAGTTCGCGTCGACTGACCAGAGTCCGCGAATCAGACACACCCAAAAATTTTACCTGCCGGAATTACCTCACCCAAAGCATTATTTAATTTTTTATTTAGTTGAAACGGTACGGATATTTCCAAGGAATTTATTTTATTAATATTAATTATGATAAGAACCTTAATTATTTTCTATATAAAATATTAATTCAATTTCTTTCAGCATTAAAATGGCTCAAACTTTAACTTTTGGTGACTCATGCGCTCCAATAACATGTCACGCATGGAATAAAGAGAGAAATCGTGAGTATTTCACATTTTTTTTATATGTTTCTTATTATGTTCTTTTCAAATATTTGTTTTTTAATGTTACAGGAATTGCTTTCTCACCTAATAACAATGAAGTGCATATTTACCAGAAAGAAGGGAATGATTGGAAGCAGACTGATAATCTTGTCGAACATGACATGAGAGTTATGGGTATAGACTGGGCACCAAACACCAATAGGATTGTGACCTGTTCAGTGGACCGGAATGCTTATGTATGGACACAAAATGAAGAGGGGAAATGGACTACCACTTTAGTACTGTTACGCATCAACCGTGCTGCCACTTGCGTGAAATGGTCACCAATGGAGAATAAATTTGCTGTAGGATCTGGAGCTCGTCTCATTTCCATATGTTATTTTGAAAAGGAAAACAACTGGTGGGTGTCGAAGCATATTAAGAAGCCGATAAGGTCCACTGTGACTACACTGGATTGGCATCCAAATAATATTTTACTTGTTGCTGGTTCAACTGATTTTAAAGTGAGAGTTTTCTCAGCATACATCAAGGATATTGAGGATCAGCCTGGTCCTAATGTGTGGGGTTCTAAACTACCTCTTGGTCAATTATTGGCAGAATTTCCTTCTGCAGGCAGTGGCTGGGTTCATTCTGTGTCTTTTTCTGCTGATGGAAATAAAGTAGCCTGGGTCGGCCATGACAGTTCAATAAATATTGCCGATGCCACTCAAGGCAAGGCAGTAATTAAACTTAAGACTGAATATTTGCCATTTTTGGGCTGCATTTGGATTGCAGACAATTCTTTAATAGTCGCTGGTCATAGTTGCATTCCATTACTGTACTGCCATGATGGAGATGAAATCAAATTTGTTGCCAAACTAGATAATACTCAACGTAAGGAGTCTGGTGGACTGTCTGCTATGAAGAAGTTCCAGTCACTAGATCGTCAGGCTCGGATTGAAACTAATGATACATTCCTTGATTCTATCCACCAGAATGCTATTACTTGTATCAACTTGTACAAGGGTACTAAAGCGAATGCCAAAAAGTTTAGCACTTCAGGCTTAGATGGCCAGCTAGTCATTTGGGATATGGAGACACTCGAGAGATCCATCGAAGGGCTCAAGATTGTTTAATCAAACACATGCATTTATTTTATATTTTATTATATAATAATGAATATGAATAATAAAATCAGTTGCTTCGAGTTCTGAAATCACTCAAAATGAAAATGGAAAGCCGTGAAAAATTATCACAATCACAGTTGGATCAGTCTAGCCGAAACAATAAGAAGCGATGAAATGAGTGAATTCAGTGCTCAGACTGTAAAAACATTCAAATATACAGAAATAAACTATAATTTATAGATACAACAGCTATCATCGTTATTACTATACAATTAAATTTTAACTTTGATAATTTATATAAATTAGACATTACTACTACACACTATGTATAATAGATCACTTTAATACTACTGAAGTACCAATTGCTGTCATTACAATAAAAATTTATTAAATAACGAATTTATTATTGATGAGCGCAACCATTTGAAACCTCAGTTAGGCGTGCATAGACAATTTATTTCAAAACGATTGCACCTCTTAATTTAAATAAAGTCATATGTTAACTTAAGAGTCTATAAGGCCATTGGTTAACTAAATACAAAAGTTATTGCGTGTTCGAGATGATGTTGAAAACGGGTCCGATTCTTATGAAGACCCTGCGAAGGACTGATCGTAGTTCGGGTTTTAGATCGAAGCAGGTAATTTCACACAGGAGAGGGTAGTAACTCGATACATGCGCCGCAAACTGGAAATTAAAAAGTACATATGTAATTGTATTATCATTAGATAGTGTAAAACAAATTCGCTTTCTTTTGTCCGTCTCTATGTTTGTCTAAACCTTTAATTTTTTGTTTTTTTAAAAAGACAGTGATTCAAGAGGAAGGCAACATATCCGTAATATATATATGCGTGCGAAGCCGAGGCTGGTCGCTGGATGCTATATACATTTTGGTATAATTCATAACTTATTCAAAAACACAGTTAACGGTAATTATTTTTTAAATATTCAATGGTTTCGTGGCTAAACGAAGGTCTTTGGAAGGTTATTGTCTAAAAATGTTTATTTCAATAGATTGTAACTACACATGAGCAATGAACTGTGATCGTGGGTCGGACTCACAACAATTCCTCGTGAAGGTCGAAATGCAATAAAATTCATTTTTAATTAGCATTATCTTAATAACACGATGTGTAAATAAATTAAAATGTTTTCCACAGAAATTTTAACTAATAGTGTCCTTATATTAACACCAGTCACACTCACGCCCCGCGGTTTCTATTCTAACGAGTCGGTTAAAATATAAGTTTTATAGAATATAAAACATATTATAATACTATGTTGGTACTAGGTACTTTTTTTTAATGTCTGGCCAGTAGTCACTAGACTACTAATTACGTAATTAGCGGTTTAATATCTTTAGTTTTATATAATACTAGAGAAAAGTTTATTTTCAGAAAATTTGACGCACTATAAATAAATTGATTTGTTTACTCATTGACATTTTTATTGCAAGCTTACGTTCTATAGACTTGTTAGAACAATGATTTAATGGAAGCATTGAAATTGAATGAATTTCATTATTTTCCACTAGGAATGCAGCACGCGACAATAAACAAGAAATCTCATTTTATTGATGCGTTCACGGATGGTTAACTGATGTCAAGGCTGCTTAATATTCGTTAGTGTTATTTTACGCCAAAGTAATATTTAGACATCGCTTGTTCATTAACAGAATAAATAGATGGGTTTAGTAATTAACAATACCTTTAATGGATTCAAACTATCATCCACTTCAACGTTTAAACTACTCTTAATAAAGTTTTTGAGAGTGTACGTGGTTGTCTCTTTTATCATAAGGAAGATCTCATGATCAAAATGACCGATATCCGGAAGAAATTGAATCTGTTATCGCAAAGGTAAAACCGCAGGACTTATGTAGTAATATTATACAAGTGGAAGACAATAAGGTTTATTGCTTCAAATCTAAACTACTTACAGTGGCGGACATCCTGCCTTATAAGAACTTAAAATTGAATGCAATGTATTTTTATTACACGAAATATGGGTAACTCATGATTTCATGAATTAAATAAAAACATATGATGAGAAAGGAGACCTGCTTGTTCTGCTATATTAGTTTCATACTTTTGTATCTCATTGTCTAATCTTAATCTAGCTAAGAATTTTTATGTCCGTTTTTAAAGAACTAAACTAACAACAAGCTGATGTGTATCTGTGTTTAATCTTGAGTGGTTTAATTATAACGATATCGTCCATCTTATCACTTATCAGGAACATAGTTAATTTATATTAGTTTTTCAAGCATTACGACATGATTATCTTGTGGTACCTTTCATCATAAGTTGATACGTGACTAGGAAAACAAAGTCGCATATCCGTTTTATATGTAAACATATTGCTAATACTGTATACCTATATAGATGTAAATTTAATAAGTTTGTATGCAAGAGGTTTTTATCGTACAGTCGACGACATATTTAGTCTATCAACAGATTCAATATGTATTACGTATATGTCCCTTGAATAATTGAAATATTTTTTTCCTTTAAAATGTTTTTAAAGGAGTTAAAATTTCTCAGTTTTAAGTCAATACGGCTGATTTTAATATATTTTTTTTGTAATGAGATTTTTGTACAATGTCCAAATTTACTAAGACAAAAGCGGCCCAAAGTCTCTATGAATATAACTTTTAGTATTAAAAGAATTAAATAACGGAATCTGAATAATAAAGCCGGATTAATCTTCGATTTTTCTGATTATAACAAGAAATTTTAGAAGATTTATTCATAATTATGGAACGTGAAAGGTTTCCCTAAGATCGGATTATAATTCGAGAAAATTGCAAAGCAAGACCTATTAAACATAGCTTATAGGATTATAACTTATTTATGTATAATACTGAATAAATAATTATTTTATTATCTATTATACCTATACTGCATATTTCAGAAAATTTTCGATTTCTGAACCAGAGATTAATTTAAGTATTAATAAAGTTGCTAGAAAAAAAAAGATGAATATGATCCCGATTTTGTTCATTTTGGCAAAAGTTGATAAAATAATAAAAGTTTCAGCGTAATAAGTGTTAAGTTTTAGAATTAAGTGAAAAGAAAACTATGCAGAGATATGACGGGAAATTTCTTCCGTACATGATGAGTCGATTAAAAATCAAATCGTTTTTCTCATAGGAAATCCAATACATTTCTTAACTGCGCATTGTTAAGACATGTATGAATGATGCACAGTTTGCTTATACATTTGTTTACATCTCATAAATAATTCAGACGTAAATGAAGCGTGTTATATTTTTCAAAACTTTGTACTCGAAGACGAATAATATTATGTAACTAAATAGTTTTCAATCTTTGGCGTGATTTCTGATTTCAACATATACGTGGTGTTATGTACCTATATTTTATTTAAATGATTTTTACTCGTAAAGGAATCACTGAGATACTTTTTGACGAATATGTGACATTTTATTGAACTAACAATTAAGAATAGTTAGGTTTTTGTAGAGAACCATAAAATATGAGATGATACGTACACCTTAACCGACTGATTCGGGTTTGTGACTTGTGTGTATTTAGTCTAAAAAGATAGTGGAAAAATAATGTATTACTTACTCTTTCATCGGGCATCTTCAATATTCGCGTGAGAATTAGCAGCAAGATGGATGTCCACGCGTCGCGGTGGGCTTCGTTATTCAACCCCGCAAAGTACTCGAGGGCTTCACAACAAATAGTTATAAGGCTTTTCTGCACCGCCGGCCAGTGACTCCGCCGAGAGTCGTCCCCGTACATTTTAAATAGAATCCGCAACACACAGGCTAAGGACTGCGTCTCTTGTTTCAGCATATTTGGTTTCACTGATCCCTTGAAATTGGCTTTCCACAATACGTTGCGTTGCACATTATTCGTATTGAACGTCTTCGCGAATCGATGACTGCACATTAAGCATTCGACGAGCCGCAGCAAGTGCGGTGAGCTCAGGAGTCTGTACATGCCCTGTTCTTCACGTTGACATTCCTGCTCGGTGCCCGGGTGGCCCCCGGTCAACTCTGCTGCTGCAAGAGCTAATGTCTCCGCGTCTTCCTTCCGAGATGTAGCGGGATAGAACACGATATTATCGATCGTTTGAATCAGTTCCAACTGGACGACGCATTTTATTAAAAGGCTGTTAAATATACGATTGGAGGATTTTATTTCGTCGCCTCCTTGCGGTTTTTTTAAAATACCATGTCGCACGTTTGTCACTTCACCGTCTTCGTTTTCATCGGGTTTCCATGTGAGTAGAGTTGTAGGAAGGGTGCTGTTAAATATATCCAACATTATTTGACACGTCTTACTCCACGTGTCTTCGTTAAACTTAGTTCCATTCGATATGACTAGATTTTCTAAGCAGTTCGTCCCAGACCTAGCAAGTTGTTCGTTGTCTTGCTGCACGCACCAGTGTAGCTGCGCATACAGCTGCTCCAATAACAGAGAGCCAAGAATGTCAAAATATTGCGTGAAGACGTCTACTATAGCATACAACGCGTGGTTGCATGTCGTAGTCATCCATTCGTTCTTCTCCAGTTGGTGTTCAGGTAACTTCATATTGTCAAAAATCCTAAATAATATGTTAAATAAATCTCTCCACCAATGGGGACGGAATGATTCGCCGTGCGTTTTGATGATTTCAAAAAGCACTGTTAGTCCTCGCGTGCGCACATCCAGCTTACAGCGACTGACTACGCATGACAAGGAGAATAATAAAGGAAACCAACCTCGGAGCCACACTCTGTCTTCTTCAGGAGCTCCGGGTTCTCCTTCGAGACCAGCGTGTTCGGCAAAGAGCTGTGGCGACGCGCCAACGGCAGTTGCGCACGATCTTACGAGTCTTATCGCCTCCATCGATGTATCAGGGAATTTAGCGTTACATGCGAACTCTGATAAGCATTTTACTGCATCTTGGAATGAATCTATCATAGCTGGAAATTGTTTTTCATATAGATCAGTTATAATTTTTCCTGTTGTCTGGAATGCTAAATCGACGATCGCTTCATCTTGGTCACTAGCAGCTAAATGGAATACTGAAAAAATATTTTTCCAACCAGATCTAATATTAGGCGCTTGAGAATTAACCATCTGAGCGATGCACCGAACAACCATGTCTCTTATTGTAGGTGAACTATTTTTCTTCATAATATGCTCGAAGGGTCGCAGAAAATCTTTTTGGAATTTAAAGTTAGCAAATTCACCTTTTTCAATAAATTTCATAGAAAGTTGCCTCAAAGAATCTACAGCGAAGAAAGCTATGTCTTCATTACTACTGCATCCTACTTTATTGAAATGATCTCCGAGAACTTGCCAAATCCGAGACCATTGGAGTCTAATACGACCCATATTATAATATGAAATTTCGACGATTTTCTGCAGTGAAAACATTCGAGGATTTGATGGATGACTTAATTCGTCCAATGATACTTGGCATAGAGCTTTAACGAAATCAACAATAGCATCACCGTCTAATCTCGTTGATCCAGTGAATATTCTGTCCACAGCGACTACGACACTTTGAGAACTCGTTTCACCAATGTGTTCTTTAACACTAGGATCTAGTGTCATGAGACTGAATTTCAAAGAATCTGGTTGGGGCTTTATTCCTGGGCCAGAAAGGAACTGCGGTCGTACGCCTGTACCAATCAGTTGCGCTAATTCTAGTTGAGATATGCATTTAACAACATCTAACCAACTCGAGCCTAGGTAGTTACCGTCAGTGTGTGCTACTGTTATTAATGTTTTAATCGTGTCTATATTCTTTGCTTTCATTTCTGTGATAGGCGAGTTTGCTGTAAGAAGTGTAAATCGAGCCAGTGCTTGGACGTAAGCATCCCTTTCTAGCGACATATGGAAAATACAGGCAATACGGATAGCACACCTGATTCCATCCAAGCAAAGTGATGCTATTTCCGGATCGTCACAGTCTTGTAGTCCAACTGAGAATGCAGCCAAGAAAGGAGTCCAAGCCATTTTAAACATGGGCCGTACATGTTCTACATGCTTCGCAGTAGTAAACGGTGTCTGAACATGAGATACCGATTCCATTAAGTTCTTAGCTGCTGTTGATATTTGCTCCATTTCCATGTTCCATATAAATTTACGTTTCTTTTCATTAGCGATCATATGCTTACCTGGTTTCGATGTGCCTTTCATCTTAATCTCATGGCCAGCTATTTCATCGTAAATCTGAGATAAATATTCGCGAGGTAAATCATTGTTGTCACTTATTCCACTATTAAGTTTTATATATTGTTCTTTCGTCATTTTGTTCTTTACTTGTGGGGAATGTAAATCAGTTGTAAGCATAATGATGGAAAATGCTAATACATAGACGGTATCGGCGCTGGTGAATAATGTGTTGGTTGGATTACATTCACAATAACGGGCAGCAAACTTTTCCATTAGTCTGTCAATTTTTTGGGCTTCACCCGGTAGTCTAAATCCTTCTAAGAAGTGACGTAAGGCTGCCACAATGTCCATATTTGAAAATTTCATAGAATCCACATATGCATACATAACTTCTTTAGAATGGTCGTCATTTTCACCCAAGTATTCGCCTATAAATGTCTTATCAAGCCTTTCGTCTGTCAATAGCCATTCGGCTATTTCTTTAGTAGAAGTACCCAATAAGGTCTGTTCTTGTAAGAAGGCAACGCCTTTCTTTGGTTTCCTATTAAACAGATCAATACCAGTCTCCCATACTTCTTTTTGTTGTTTTAAGACTTCAAATTGTTCTGGTGAGTCTAAGGTTTCTCTGTTACCAATATTACTAGATCCTGTAGAAACCAGACTTACACTAGATCCACCATGAGATTTAATACTATGATGGTCTGTTTCTTCCTTAACAGGTCTTTCTCCTAATGTTGTTTGCATGTTTGGATTTATATATAACTCCTTGCTCCATTCCACCATACATTTTAAAATTGAAACAAGACACTCAAGCCCTCTTATTCTCATGGACTTTTCTTGATTAGGTGTAGCTCCTAACTCTAAGGCCTGTCTGCCTTGCGCAATTTTAGATACATCATTAACCAGTCTTTGAAACAAATTTGCCGCAGATAAATCACAATCGTAGTTGACGTAAATATCAACAACACTCTGAGCATCACCACATATTCTGGTAAGTGCTTGTATGACCATCCATTTATGCTCAAAAGTGGAACTGGATGTCTCCAAGATATTCATGAAAATCTCTTTGAAGAATACCTCAATTTGCTTCTTAAGGTGAACTTTGAAATTTTGAAGTAAAGCCAAGAAAATAGCAAGGGAAAGTTCAAATACTTCAGGTACAGAACTAACTCCATTTTTTGATAAAGCAACACAAAGATATTGCTTGATAGCGGTGATGAACATTTCATTATTTCTAAAAACAGGACCTGCATTTTGTAGGATAGACAAGAGAAGATGAAGTGAAAGAATTTTTGATCTCAGTTCATGAGATTTAGGGTCAGGTGTGCCCTCAGGCAGAGGCTTCATGGATAGTTTGCATAGAGCTCTAAATACTAAAAATGCATCTTTTTGTAAAACATGGGTGAATTTGGCTGTAACTGAATTATCATTCTCTGAAACAACATCTACACTTTCTTGAGATGGAATTCTAGTAATGGTTGTAGTATCATTTGGAATTTGTCCATTACTTTCATGTGATAAACTGTTAGTATCTAGTGAATCAGATGGATTTTCATTATTATCAGGTATATTTTCCATGTTCTCTTCTGTAGATTTTTTAGTTGCGATTGCAATGGCATTGTCAATTACAGAGTCTACAATTTGTTTAGCAATTAATTTTGCTTCTAAAAGTTCATCAACAACTTCTTGCTTTGGAAGTACTTCTTTATTTTCATCATTACCATTATTAAAAGGGGTATCGGAGACAACATTTCCATTAGGCACTTTATGGTATAACTCTGTACTTTGGGGTGTGTGAGGATCTGTTTCTAATGCTTGGTTTTCCATTTTCGTGAAAATTACATTAAGCATCTGTGTCAAGGTGGCTCTAGCGGTGGTTTGATTGATGAGATTTTTACTGGCCAAATAAATGTTATAACATGTTCGAACTGCAAGCAGAACTGTTCCCTCGTGGACTTCCACATGTTGACTTGTAATAACTGTAAGAAGGGCTTTTATGATTTGAAGTTGGACACCTTCATCAGTTTGAGGTCCATTGAAACAGCTGCATATTGTCTCAACTATTCTGTCTATTAAAAGTTTTCTTGGTGCAGTTGAGTCTGGTATGTTTCCTGTCAAATGGCCATATGCTATAAGCTTTTGGAGGCAATCTAAAGCAGTTACAACAATCCTTGATGCTTTGCTTTGGCAAGCCAACTCAAATGGAAGGAAGTATTTTTCTGCTGTAATGATGTTTGAGGCATCATTTTTGGGTAAAGGTAGTGTGCCAGATGTGGGGCTCTCTGGTGATTCAATTTGCCCACCATCTTTTAATTCTCCTTTTATTTCCTCTGAAACAAAGTAATAATACAATAAACAACAACAATATCTAGTTATAATTCACTATGCGTTTTCTTCAATGATCAATCACTTATCAGTTTGTTTTTATATTATAAATTTAAAAAATTGAAACATTCACCTTAACAAAAACAATGTTTCAAATAACAAATTGTATATCTTAATAACATTTTTGTAGGTAAATTAATGCAAAAACCTGCACTAGAAATATTCATAAGGCATTGTGAAATTGTGATAAGATTAAAAGCAGGTATATCCCCACTATTTCATTCAAGGTCGAAAATACAGTCACTTTCGCCTTATATTATTTAAATTTAAGTCATTAATATTAATTTAATTAGCAAGTTTTAATACTAGTAATGTGGGTATAGTTTAATATCAGCCCTAATGCGTCAAATGGTACTTACCGAGAGCAACTTCACATGACTTTTTTAGCTGACTATGATAGGACCGCTTTATGTCCTTATCAGCCAGAATTTTTTCCAAAGCCCTCACTATAAACATTTCTTTAGTCTTGGGGTTGGTTTGCATCGTTATTGCAATAATCACTCCATTCGTTCGAGTCGGAGTCGAGTTAGACTTCAAACTGGTTTCTTATACATTTAGTAATAGTTTTTAACGAGGCACTAGGTTATTGTATGAATTTTTCACAGCTATATTATTAAATAACGACATTTAAGTAACAGGGCACCATCACAAAACTTTATGGGATTAAATTTTACACTATTCAATTATCCATTTCAGCAAAGCAAACTGCAAAGTACAAATTACGATCTATATTTCACTTCACACCTCATCACAAACATGTCAAAAATTAAAGATGCGTTCATGATTACATGTCATTTGTCTTTGGTTGGTAGATCTGTTATTTAAATGTTGTCCTTATTATACAATTAATAAAAGCAGCTTTGATAGTTCCTTTTTTATTAATTTCATTAATGAATTTGTCTTTTGAACATCACTTGCAATTTGAATAAGTAGGTTATTAAACTACATAGTTTTTCTTGGTAGTCTGTAAAATCTGTTGACAAGTGTCAAAAATACTTGCTTTTGCTTTGCGACAGTTCCAAACTTCCATTATCTATTCATATTAATCTGAATTCTGATACTCTTGAATTTCATAATAAATTGACACAGTTTATAATTTTAGTTTTTAAGTTAGTTTCTAAAACGTTAACAAAATTGCTTCCACAATGACAGTCACGCGGGTTGCAGAATCCCGCACAGAATTTAAATTAAAAAGTCTTCCCGAGGATGCTATATCAAGTGTTAAGTTTGCGCCAAAATCGAATCAGTATTTACTAGTGTCATCTTGGGATTGTTCAGTGAGACTTTACGATGTATCAGCGAACGTTGAAAGGCATAAATATACTCATGAACTGCCGGTTCTGGACATTTGCTTTAGGGTAGGGGTACTGTTAAATTTCATAACCTAACATCTATTACGTTAGTAGATTTGTAACCATTGTTGATGTTGTAGGATGCTGTGCACTCGTACAGTGGCGGATTGGACCAGACGCTGAAGTTGTATGACTTAAATGCGAGTTCTGAAACAATATTGGGTGACCATAAAGGAGCAATACGATGTGTAGAGTTTGCAAGCGAAGTGAATGCAGTTCTCACGGGAAGTTGGGATGGAACAGTCAAAATGTGGGACAGTAGAGTTCCCAACTGTGTGGGCACATATAATCAAGGAAATGAAAGGGTTAGATGTCTTTATTTTGTTATTACTGATGAGTTAATGTGTAGATTGTGATACTAAAGTGTGTACTTTCTATTGATAAAATAACTATCACAATTAATTTAGAAATAAGTATGTATCTATCTATGTATATATAATTTATAACAATTAATTGCTGTTGGTTAGTCTTGCCAAAACTCAAAAATTACTGGATGGATTTGTCTTATTTTGATCTTGAAATGTTTGTGCAGGTATAAGAAAGGTTTAAAAGGTGAGAAAAATTCTAATAAATGCTGGGTAACCCATATAAACAGCCCTCTTCAGGGGCACTATGAAGGATGCCGTGTCCGCTAGTTATTAATAATTTTTACAATGTTTGGGATGTACTGATGTATTTACTTTTATTGGTATTATATAATAGCTAAGCCTGGTTTCCTGTGCATTTAGTTCATTGTAAAGTATAAAGATATTTATCTTTACTTGTTTCAATATTTCCAGGTGTACACTATGAGTATTGTAGGTGAAAAGTTCGTAGTAGGCACGTCAGGCCGTAAGATATTCGTATGGGACGTCAGAAACATGGGTCACGTGAATCAGCGACGGGAATCCTCTCTTAAGTATCAGACACGGTGTATAAGAGTATTCCCAAACAAGCAAGGATATGTATTAAGTTCTATTGAAGGCCGAGTCGCTGTAGAATATCTGGACAGCAACCCGGAAGTGCAGAAGAAGAAATATGCCTTCAAGTGTCATAGGATAAAGGATGGAGGTATGTTATTCTTGTGTCTTTATAAACCTTAGGCAACATTTAAACTTTTCATAGCCAAATTAGTGTAATTTTTGTGTGAATAGGTAGTTTGGTATGTATGTAAAGTCAGGCCGGCTTCGGCAACTCTATGCCCCTATTTTGCATGTAAGGTAGTGGCTATCAGTGTGAAAGGGTAATAAAAATATGCACACTTTCACAAAAACTAGCATCTATAATATAAGAATCAACAAAAATTTTTTAGTTAGTTACAAGTTCTCTTTGTACAATATATAAAATTCTACTATTGTTTAATCCATAAATGCAGTTTTATAATTTGCTTAATAAAAAGTTCATCAACTGCATGTTTATGTATTTTCAAATATTATCAATGCAATTAAGAATGAAATTTATAAATTACTAGCTGTTGCCCACAACTCCGTCCACATGGGCTTTCATATAAACTTTCACATTTTCCCACTTATAACCCTTTTTCCCAGTTAAAAAGTAGGCTTCCTTCCCCATCTATGCTCTAGACCATCTGTGTACCATCTTTCGTTCTAATCGGTTCAGTAGTTTTAGCGTGATGGAGTAATTCAATTGTCTGAGACAGACAGAGTTACTTTCGCATTTATAGTATTAGTATGGATAGCAAATTATAAATGAGATGCCTATAAGTCCATAAATGTTTTAAGTTCTATCATAATTAAGTATAAACATGCTTTATTATGATAGAATTTAATCAAATCTCTTTTTAAGTATTTATAATCAAATAGTTTCCAAGTATGTGTTTTGTAAGGTTAGGTTAATGATAAAAATTAGGAAATTGTTAACTTTTATTATAAGCAAAAATTTATTTAGTAAATTTACATGTTAATTTAAAAAATAATTTCCATATGTTAGAGAATATTATTCTATTGTTATTTATTTGTTATCATCTTTGATCTTCTTTGCTGCTATATCACGAAGTCTTTTTAAGTGTAATAAAGTGACACTATTACACCCTGTTAGCGTTTCAAACCATTTGACCGCTGTATCCAAAGCCTGAAATGCTTCCTCATTAGATGGTCCTACTTTATTTTGTACACGCAAGTTATTTACTTTTTCCTCTCGCTTTTCGCCTTGCATTTCAAATTCGCGTATTCCGTGACGACGTTTAAATCTATGCAGCCATCCGGTACTAGCTACGAACGATTTGTCGCCACGAATTTTTTTATTGAACTGCAACGCTTTCTTACACAGCATAGGACCAGATATCGCTTCACCTTTTGAACGTTTATCTAAAAACCAATAATACAAAGTGTCCTCCAATACTTCGTTTTTCGGTTTCTTTCTCGTTTTACGAAGTTTACTTCCCTTCACGTCATCCAATTTGCTAGCGTATATATTATACTAGCTGTTGCTCGCGACTTCGTCCCCGTCGGATCTATTTTTTTTATTATGTTATAGTGAATCAATCTTAGAAGATAGACATATACCGTCGCGGATTTTTTTTTAGATCATTTAAAGAGGAATAATTCTTTCATACATATTATTTTTGTATCTTGAACCGTTTTAGCAGCGCACGCAAAGGAAGCCGTCAAAGATGAATAATTTTCCCCGTTTTTTCCATATTTTCCATTATATCTTCGCTTCTATTAGTCGCAGCGTGATGTTATATAGCCTAAAGCCTTCCTCGATAAAAGGTCAATTCAATAAAAAAAGAATTTTTCAATTCGAACTAGTAGATCCTGAGATTAGCGCGTTCAAACAAACAAACAAACAAACAAACAAACAAACTCTTCAGCTTTATATATTAGTATAGATTAGTATAGATATTTTTATTTTAGCTAATCGTATCGTGTTGATTGACGTGTCTGATTTCATTTCATTTCATTTCATTTATTTATTTGCATATAAACATGAGTATTGAGTTGTTATTTACATTTCGGATGAAACATGTACCATGTTTAGCCGCATTTCATACAGCATGCAAAAATTATATTTTATCAGAAATACATTATTATGTCCTCGATTTAATTAATTGTCAAAAAATTCCTTTATCAAAGCAAGTGATTATGTTATAAGTCACCAATCATGTTGGCCGTGTACGTGACAAACCGTACATGATAGGTAAGACACAATATCCAAGTGTATGTGCGAAATCAAAATGGTAAACCCGAATCAGAGACTCATATTGGCCATTATACTTAAAAATCTATTTATAAACCACGGCAACCATGAATCACCAATATTGCCACCGACCAACCAACGCACCTACCATCAATCATGCTGCTAAACTAAACGATTTATATATAATGTAATGAAGGTGTATTGTTTAAATAAATAACGAATTATAAGAATGTAAGGTAGTGAAGAAATTGTAAAAATAATGTTATACATAAAATATGAATGTAAATTGTAATAAAATAATTGTAAATGTATAATAAATATGTACAAAATGATCCCGGACTACAAACCGGGAGAGTAAAAGTCATTTAAAAAAAAACCATGAATCACCAACTCACACTGTTGGCCATCTACGTGACATGGTTTTTGTACTCCTTAAATATGACAGAGGTAATCGTTACCTCACAGCACGTGGTGTCGGGGGAGCCCACGCAACCAGATCGGCAGCCGCGTGTCACCGACTCGTACGTGTTGCCCTTCGCCGTGACAGACGTCACGCATTTGTCTTCGACGCTATGGCAGGTGATTGTGTGAACTCTGTGGACCAAATTGTATGCGTGATGACCAAAAGTCGCCTGAAGTAATGCAATTATCTCCGCCCATGGTCTAAGAGCCAAGTCAAGAATGCGTTACCAGCTTTTTTTATTGTCAAAAGGTGTTTGTTTGTTTGTGATAAAAATGAAGCAGTAGGAAAAAATTCAGATAAAGGGGAGCGCGAAAAGGAACAGAATGATATTTTCGATGACATGCCGTTCCTTGACGCTGCTTTTATATGAGAGGGTGGTACCACTACGGACAAGCCAGCAAGGTTCAGCCCTAATGGTATGATGTCCTTACCTCTTCAAGTTAATTCTTTTCATACTTAAACAGACTGGTAAAAAATATTACCTAGTATTATTAATAGTATTATTACTTGTTTTCTGTCATCTCTAAAGCGGACTTTAAGCAATATTTATTTATTTATTTATTTGGCTAATTACTCGTTGATACAAAAATACAAAAAATAATTAATAATGATAATATTGTACAACATAGTTAGTGAAAGGCACAACATGCAAAAATACAATTTAAAATTAAAATTACATTAAGATAGAATTAAATTAAAATTAAAATTAACAACTCAATTATTAAAATCATAATTAAAAATAATATTAAAATCATAATCATAATTAAAAATGATATATCTATTCATAAAATTCAAAACCTTACCTATGTTTGGTGGGGTCCAAGCAGGCTCGTATCGGTGTCTCCGCTTTGTACGCGCACACGTAGCACTCTAGCGGTCGCTTTTTCGTAGTCCTGAACAATAAAAGACGTACATTTGAATAACTATTAAGGATTGGCTTTAAAGTTCGTGTCGCACCATAATCTTAATAATTTCAAGTTGTTTGTTTAATTATTTATTTAACCCTAATGACGTTCGTGAATACATTTTATCAACATACACATACATACATATAGCTATTTTATATAACAATCAAATATAAGAAACAAACGGGCAATACAGCATGCTTAATACAAAAATGTAAGACATTTAATAAATTAAGTGGTACTAGCTGATGATGGCTAATGAACTATCAGATCAGCTAGTCCCACTCTAAGCAGAGCTTATTATTACTATGGAAACTGGATACCGAATAAATAGGTATATTGTACAGACCCCAAAAAAATACAAATCTAAATTACTTACAAATATATGAACTCGTGTGTTTAGATTCCAATAGTCATTCTTCCCGTATTGAGAATACTCTATATATTATATAAAGGCGCGGTATGTACCTTTACCTTTTTATATCCGAAAGGAGATTCCATCTTCATTAAATTAAGAGGTACCTTTTTTTATGCGATCAAGTAGGGAGACGAGCAGGACGTACTCCTGATGTGTCCTACCCGGAACTTTGCTAAAGCTACTCCGGACAGAGGTAATAATAGACCTGGTGACGGGCGCAGTTCTGGTGGTCTGCAGCATGACGGGAGGCGCTCGACGACCTGGCGCCTCCTTCTCCGGAGGCTCTGTGTCCTCATCATCGTCGTCATCAGCGTCATCATCCTCGTCTTCATCACTACGGTTTAGCTTTCTATATGTTGAAGTAAATCGTTTTCAACAAACTTATAGGTTATAAAAATATTGTATTCAAAATATGATCTATCTTTATACGTAATATTAATTTAACCGTCAAATAACTTGTCGATTTAATTGGTAAAAGTAATATTAATATTGTTTTTAGCTTTTAAAAGTATAACTTCTGCACTATTCCAAATATACAAAGAACGACAATTAGGCCCTTAAATAAGAATGCGTTTGCATTCATGTGTTGGACATTTCTAATAAGACACCTATAACCGTCCTTGCTAAAGATACTCAGATTTTCATGTCTTAAAATAAAAGATTATAAAGTGCCTTTAATTAACTAATAGCTCGAAAAAGAATACGTATATTTTAATGTATATATGTTAAATTAGTTATTAATACTCACTCATCGTCCTCATCATCGTCGGATCTCGGAGTAACTCTCGCTGGCAGAAGCAACAGCATTGCCAATACAAAACAAGTCCTCCAACGAACCATATCATAAAATTTGAATACCAACTATTTAATATAGCTCCTGTTTACGCGTTAATTTTGTCATTTTAAAACCAAATATTGCCAATTTCGCCGGTAACGGAAAAATTACACGTGACAGCTCACTTCAAGCGATTTTCATTTTTGGAATTTTTTTGTTCGTTTTCTTCTGTCGGCTGTCATCTTCTTAATAAATCCTCCATCACTGTTATATTATACAATATCATTGTATTAAATATAATACAGTGCTTGATTATTAGAAAAATTAAAAATACAATTTTTAATAATCATGTAAAAAAGGCGGGTAAAATAAATATTAACAGTGACTTTTAAACATATCGCTCAGCATGATGCGGCATCCTAGCGACATCTATCCAACTACAGCTGAAACAGCTACTCGTACATAGATGGCGCTTAAACTTACTTTACGAAAATAATGATTATTCGTATTTTTTAAACTAATTTTATTAATTAAAAAGGTATTTGTAATAGCTTGTTTAATCATCATGGATTATTTCACTATTTTGAGATAAATGAAATGCTTAATATTTATGTTCCTTGTGGCGTATTTTAAAAAATGAAAACAAAAAATCTTCATGACTACAATAAGTTCAAATAAGAAGCAACTCTTTCTAATAACTTGTAAGAAACAGAATTCAAATCAGAGATTAAAGATTTAACTGTTGAAAATTTATTTTTTATAAAGTTCCTTTTTGTATTTCTTTAATAGGAACGTCTTAAATAAAATATAGAACAAAATGAGAAGTGACGTATGTTTTTTATTCGTATCTATGTAGATACAACAGCATATTCTTTGCGTTTTTGTGTATCGCTATTAATTAAATACTAGCATTGAATTCAATTGGTAAATAGTTATAATTACTTATCAAGTACCTATTAACATAATGATATGATTACCTCACTTAATTTAAATTTTAATATAATTATTTACAATAGTTTTAGTTTGTACTTTGTGAACTTGCTTGGTCTCATTTTATAACTATGCTTTTCACTAGCAGTTTGTTCTTTGAGCTTTTACTGTTTAACAAGGAAGTCATTCATCATATTATTTCCTTATAACGTTGTACCGCTATTCTACTGCAGTGCTATGTTCATTTCTTTTCATAATTTACTTACCTAAGAGTTTTTACTAAATTCTAAAACATTATAAACCAACTATATAAAAAGATAAGTACGTAACTGATGAATTAATACGCCCAGCTTAATGTAAAGGTTCTTAACATTTATTCTAAGACGTCTCACATAAACAGCGGCTTTTACTTACTTTTTATCATACGCCATTAATAAATGAGTAGCGAGCCCCTTTCACGGACGCACACAGGCGCATTCTTCGGTTCACGCCACCGGGACGCGCACCGCTCGAGCCACAAACAGAGCCGGCCTGCAATTCCCTTGCACAGCCCGAATGCACGACCTCATTAAAAATGAAACCCAATAACATGCCCCAGCCTATAAAAATGCGAGTTGTCAAAGCGCAAAGCGCTGCCTAGCGGTGAGTAGCGGAACTACGCCACTCGCAAAGCCAACTCTCTGTGCTTTTTTAATTAGCCTCATACACTGAGTGAATGCGTGAAATACGTTAGATATTTTTCTCTCGTTCGCGGTTAGTTTGGTTGCTTTGAGCAAAGTATGTTAATTCACGAGTAGCTCTCTCATGCTTTTTCAACTGTTAGGGTTTTCCCTGCGCGTAACTTTGTAGAGGATTTAATTAGCAGGGAATTAACTAATATTGTGAAAATATAATGCCGTATTTAGCGACGGCCTATTGAAGTGACATTAGCCAATGAATGGTTTCATAACAGGTCTGTTTATAGAAAACATTTCTGAATCGCTTTTTGAAATAGAATATAATATACGCGTATTGTTTGCACAATTAATAATTTTCTTCAAGATTACTTTTGTGCATGTTAAGAACAAATAAGAACACTTAAACTGTGTATTCGTACTAATTAGATTTTTGTCTTATTATTTATTGTCCTTTTTGAAGGAAGCCATTGTTCACAGTGGTGATACGAAGATTTTTAAGGCTAGTTATTAAGAATTTATTCATATATTATAGGGGTCATCTTTAAAGCTACCTTGTAGATATTAGATATGTATTAAATATAATAATTAGGCTATCTTTTTACAATATTTGAAAACGCGACATCAAAGGGTACCAACTGAAGCCGATAGCAGAAAAAAAGATCAATAGACAATATAAAAACAATTCATATACACAGGATATCGTTGTTAAATAGTTATATATTGTTAAAACGAATAACATTAGCGCGTATCACCTATTTTCCAGACAGTTCAATACCTCCAACACGTCGGTAAGCGATCCCGCAAACTTTTAAAAACGTTCGCCGCAAACTTCAAAGTTCTTTTATCTCAGTCTAGTTCGTTCAAAAAGTGTAAAGTCTGTACAAAATTCACTTTCTCCTGAACTAATTTTTCGCTCCGTGTCAAGTTCACAAGCGGGCTGTGATAAAATAAAATATTCATTATGATTGCCTCAAGCGGGTGTTCTACGAGAATTTGGCTGTTACATATTTTGTAATTAGCACGGCTTTTTGGGGTGTTTTGTGATATTTGGACTAAAAGGGTTAAAAGGGTGAATTTTTTGTGACGTAGATCGGAATTTGTAGATGTTTATTCCACTTTGGTTGCCATTTTAAAAGTTCTAGAAACATATTTAACATTCAAGACATAGTAACATTATAGCTTTAAAATGAATTTGTTATCGTAATGATAACTTGAACTATGTACTAACCTACTATTATAGATGACTTATAAACTGTGTGGTTTCTCTTCTACAATCCGATTAAAGCATCGTTTTAAGATTATTCTATCACAATAAAAATCTTGGGAGTTTTATCAAAGCGTCCGACATCACAGGCTTGAAGAATTACGTAAAAATCCCGACCTATCTCAAGTCGAGATCGACATTTTCCTGTTCCCCTAATTAGGCCATTAATCTGCCGACTCGATTTTGTTATTACTGTTTGTACATCGTTCAATGTAGCACTTGTTGATTTTTTTCTTAGCAGTAAGTATGAATATATTTATCAGCAAGCAAGGTTGTTATGTGTAAATATTTACTGTGCTTCTTTAATAAATATATACTAAGTTAAATAACTTTTTTGTAATTAATCGTTTACATGAAAAATAGAGAGTCTTACAAGACAGAAGGATACATAATATGTTCTATGTAGAACTATTAAAGTTATTTTAAAAATATAAGAATACAATAGAATAATTATATAGTACATATAAAGCAAAGTCGCCTGATTATGTCTGTTCCTATGTATGTATTATATATCTTTAAAACTACGCAACCGATTTTCATGCGTTTTTTTAAACTAATGTAGTGATTAAAGAAGGTTTATGTCTACAGTACACACATAAAATATACTCGAAGCACACGAAGCCGGTGCTGTATTAATAATAATAATAAGAATTTCGTTGTTAAACACTTGATATTCTTTATAAGCTATTTAAATTAGATTTACTAATATAACCTTCCTATATAGGCTCTATATAGTACTATATCGTACTATTGATGTATCGAATAGGGTATCATAACGATGACGTCACGTACAATGTACCCACATGAATAAGTAACGTGCGGCTGACAGACTTAACATCCAACTTATTAGACGTTTCGGAAATTCGGTTTTGCCTAGCGCGGCTTTGGCTGGCTTAGCTGAGGCGAGGCATGTGTGTATTTGGGTTGCTATCGATGAATTTGGGAGAACATAATGACGTCATCATTCGCAATCTAAATATATATAATTCAAAGGTGACTGACATAGTGATCTATCAACGCACAGCCCAAACCACTGGACGGATCGGGCTGAAATTTGCCGTGCAGGTAGATGTTATGACGTAGGCTTCCGCTAAGAAAGGATTTTGATCAATTCTACCCTCAAGGGGATAAAATAGGGGATGAAAGTTTGTATGAAAGTCCACGCGGGCGGAGTCGCAG
>DWAJ01001387.1:0-22694 GCA_018238005.1 Eurema mandarina | reverse complement strand
GTCATTGTGCTTCGGTATGAAGGGTACTGATGCCGACGTGATGACTGGGCTAATGAGTCTTAACATCTTATGACTCAAAGTGGTGAGCGTCGGTGTAGTGCATCCCTGCCCGGAGCAAAGTTCTGGGTTGCACTATGCTTATGGGCTTGGGTTTCTCTTACCATCGGAGGGCGTCCAGCTCGTCTCACCACTTCATATAATAAATAAAAAAAACTCAAAATCAAAAAAGCACCCCGCCTTAACTATCGATAATGAAACACCTTAGCTATAAAATATTTTTACCGACTCGTACAATATTAATTTTAATTGATTAGTAAGACACGCATACTTCGTTATAACAAGAAAATTATACACAATCTTTACTTATAATTAAGAATCAATTTGTAATTTAAATTAGTGAACCATGCTATTCGTTTTGAATAATTATTACCAATTATAAATATTAGACGAAACAACATATGAGAAACTTGTAATAACTTTAAATAAAAATTCTTCCTAATATAAATAGAATTTGTTCAATTTTTGGGTTGGTTGACTTCTTAATTATTATTATTCTGTCTGTCGGTTTGGCTTGATAAGAGCCCGCCTATACTTATGAGCAGACTATGGCAACAAAAGAATAGGCTAAGCTAAGTGCCGCGCGGATTCGTTACCAGATTTTAAATAAGGGGAATAGAAAAGTAGTTATGACACAAGCGAATGAAATATAGGATAAGTGGTAGAATAGGTCGGTTACCACTTATCAAACAAAGTCTAATAATATCTCTTAAACATCTCATAAGATATGTCTTTGTGGCCATTATTTAACTTCGGTTTTCTTTGGGATGGTGCCACCGGGCGAGCTTACCTAATGCCACTTTTAATGTGTATTAATCTCATATGCATCGTTTTACCTTCACAACTGTAGAGATCAAATCTTAAAAAAAAGACAAACATAATATTTACAGACAAACCCGAATGTTCAAAGCTTACTTCAAACGTATAGAAAGCATGACTAGACTCTTTCACTGTCAGTAGAAGGTTATCGGCGAGTCGGTGCCGGTTCGATTCCCGGCTAAACAATTAGACGCTATTACTCGTATCGATCTGCTATCGTTCGGTTCGTTAGTGTGGCTGCCTGTCACACCAGACTGTAACATTAATATAATTTAATATCATAAAGTTTATTTGTTTGTTTAAATGCGTTAATTTAAGAAACCACTAGTCTTATAAAGATAAATGTTAAGTGAGAGAAAAATAAAACACATAATAATGAGAGCTTTTTTGGAGAAAAGTGTATTATTTATGTGGGAATTTTTTTATATCGTTGATTAATTTCGGTTTAATGTCGAGTTAGTATGTAAGACATTTTAATGTTTTATACTAATGAAGCTATGGGTAATAGTAATTTAAATTTATTAGTAGATTATTATTATCATTGTTATAATTCACATTCTATATTTAAGTATAAAGAATAGATTAAAATTGAAAAATTACAAAAACTCTTTTCTTGTCACTACCGTAGTAACATGTATCTATTTAATACGAAAACAAAAAGAAATAAAAACTAAACCTTCATTACGGTCCGGTGTAACAGTTCCAACGGTAAAGGTTAGATAGTTCACAAGATATTATCAAATAACATTTTTGTTACCGTGAGGCGTTGGAGCGCTAAGCGGGGGAAAGCAACGTCGCGCGCTGACAGAAGTCGGATGGGCGTGACTTTTGCGTGTTTTAAATTTTACGTAATATTTACTTTATTTAAAAATCGTTGTTCTTGTAAAGGCTAAGTCAGCGTCCACCTCTACTTATGAATTGTAACAACGTTAAGGGCTTCACGAATGCGTTAAAAGTCTTTGAAGTCTTTTCCCTGTTTAAAATATAATATACATACAATAGTATGTACTTCTTGATTTAGTAGATGACTGACCATATGAAATGAGTCTTAAAAATGTAAAAAGGAGAACTGATTAAGACAAAACAGAGACTTATGAGATATTTTCTCATAAGTCTCTGTTTTGTCTATATATATTTGCGTATGAAGTTATTTCGTAGTAAGTAATTCAAAGTTACTTAATGCTGGTTTTCAATGTATGTCTATTTAATTCACTCTTTTTATTACACCTAGTGGGAAAATCCTTATACGATATCCATGGGTATCAGGAAAGAAATTGGTTGTATAGTAAGGACCAAAAGCCTACTATGTTTCATATTACCGCAATCAGTAGATGTCTCGGGCACCTCCGCAAAATCATCTATAATCCGTTTAACTTATACTAATAGCATGGTGTTACCAACAAAAACTGTATACCTAAAATATTGAAAGTATACAAACCCCAAAATAACAGTTCCATAGCACGTATATTAAACAGAAAGTAGATTTAATTCTAACTCCATTTACAGGCAATAAATCTAGAACAAAATTCCCAACGACCGTAAAAACGTTCGCAAATAAAAATTTGCATCGCGTCCGCGAATTTATTATTCAATCCGAATACAGAAATCAATTTTATACCGTTGATATCATTTTACATACGATTTATATTGTCACAATAAAATAACTTTAAACGTTATTATGATAAAGCAATTAGCATAGAAATAAAGTTCTTCTAATGTTTTTAAAAGATAGACTCATCTGTCTGTTTATTACGTTTAAAACGTTTGAAGTACTGTAACGTTTTCGATAGGGTTTGTTATGATACATAGATAATGATAAAGGATGCGATATGTTGAAATTGTATTTTTAATAATTAATTTATGTAATGGTTAGGTTAACTACTTTTTTTTGAGTTGAAGAATATTTCCCTTACATGACGGGATTGGCGAATGAGTTTTGACGTCATACTAACGTCAATTTTTTTTTACTAGAAAGCGTTCACGCGGCATAATATGACGTCACTTGTCAGTACAATGCTCCAAGCTTAATATTAGAATTAAATAATTAGCTTAGATTTATTTAAACAATTCTTACTTTTTAATACAAAATTAAGAATACATTTTTCAGACTTCAGAGTAAAAACGCAAAATTAATTTGACGAATACGTTAATAATTTCCAATTATTGAAGTAAATCGGTGAAAACAAGAGAATATCAGTGTGGCGAATTATTTCTGAATTTTTAATGTACCTGCACTTCGATTGTCCGAAATTGGTAGCAAATTAAATTAAATTTTATTTACTCTTCATTAAACTTCAATATTCTTGCCAAGCCACTGATATATAAATTACTTATGCATTATTTATATGAGAGATAATACCAATTTTGATAAATAATATAAAAGAGAAGGATATCTTTGTCTGAACCAAAGGGATGATTAAAAAGGGTAATTTAAAATTAGCTGTTATAGTTTTAATACTTAGTGTGTATTGTTTTAACATGAGAACATTAGTTAAGTAATTAAAAACCCCTTAGAAATATAAATATTGTATATATTTTATATTATTATATATCAAATCATGTATTTGAAACTAATATGAACTGGGCCTGACTCAGTTGTCAGACACGAAGCAACTATCTCGAGTCCATCATATTTTTTGCCTTTTTATCTAAACACGTGATGTTATTAAAGACCGTGTAATTAAGGGATTTAACCTATGTTCACGTGGCATAAGCGAAAGCGATTTTAAACATTGAGCATGTAATATCAGTTGATTTATTTTTATGGTAACATCTGAAGTCTCCAGAAAGAAAAATGATAATAAAGATTTCCGGCAATTATTTTACACGGTGACATCTAGACCAACGCTAAGCAGAGCTCGTGTTAAGGCAACTAGATAATTTATTACAAACATACTTCTATAGGTAGCAATTCTATAAGCTTTTTTAATTAATAATTTAAAGCAAAAAATACAGGGTGTTGTGTTTGGGTAGTGAAGTAATCAGAAGTGTTCTTAGCTAGGATTGTATCTATCAGGCCAATATAAAAGTTTTTTTTTTATTTTAAATCGCTCCGCTTGTATCCATGTCTTTAAATCTGAAGCCTACAATTACCATCTGGGCGGGAGCTGTCAAACAGAAAGTAATTTGATTGTAATGTTATAATTTATACGATTAAAAACAAGTCCTTAATTACTGCTTAGAGATATTATGTGAAGGTATGGTAATGCACTATTAGGGTTATGTTGGGAATGTAAAGTTTAGATTAAAATTCTTAGTAAGGAAAATATTGGTTGGAGTAATTTTGCAATTTTGGTTTAGTAGAAAAATTTGGTGTCGGTATTGTTAAGTGTACTTTAGGTTCTAGGACATAGTTTTTTACTTTAAGTTCAAACTAAACTATTAAATATTATGATTGAAACAGGATTGGAAACAGATTTTAATTAAGACACTTGGTTTTTAAAATTTTTTGATTAAATTTAAAATCCTTAATTGTTACAAGTATTAACTTTATTAGTCTTTAAATGTAAACTATTCTGAATCAGTATAAGCCTTTTGGCTATAGCTAAAGAATTGAACGTTCCTACCATTTGCCGCAGTCATGCACACTTCGACCAAAAATGCACCCAAAATCCACATCGAAGCCCATAAATTCAAATCACCAAACATACGTGTTTGTGTCAAACTGTATTGCTTAAACATTGCACTTTACAATCGAATTCAGAATTTGATATTAGCAAGCAACCCTCCACCTTATCAATGGGCGCATAAGACCCATAATAGCGTGCGCTTAAAGTCAATGCCGATATTTACTATGTGTTGAGTGATAATGAGATGCGATTGTATGCTTCTGTTACTGATGCTGTGTAATATCAGAATGGACGCTTTATTCCCAGCCTTTGTGTGTGTCCTATTTTTAAAACTAAAGCACTTTTGTGGCCGATTTGCTTTGTGCAAATGGATAGGTAGAATCCAGAATGTTCGCGGAATTGTTCGCGATTTTTGTTCGAGTTTGTATTGTTATATTATTATAGGTTAATAATATTGGAGGTAAACTTCAATATTCGATTGAATAATGATGGGATTACAATGCGAAAATTTTGCTGAATTTAGTGTTATATTTATTAAACCTTCCTGTATTAAATTGTTATTTTAATAATAATAAATTCTGAAAGATTTTTATTTTAAGAAATCTTAAGAAGGGTTGTCATGCTTAGACAAAATATTATAACAAAATTTAATTTTTCTCCGTCAAAACAAATTAGCCCCGCGCACTGCACCCTCCTTAATCTATTCAACAAAAACCCCGAATGAAGAAATCGCAGTCAAAGCGCAATCACGAACAAGAAAACCGCATTATACTTTTATAAAAATGACGCTATCACCCGACAAGGTGTTGGGGCTACAAATAATTTATTTCTCTCCAGCACAGACAGTATTCGCGGGAAAAATAAGCAAACTACCATCTCAACGGCGGCGAAGAGAATCGAACCTTCTTACGTCGGGCCAAACTCAAAAGTCAACCGTTTCGGGCGCGCGGGGTCGTTTAGACCGCATAGTTTCTACAAAGGGGTATAAATTTCACGCTCGGCCCGGCTCGGGGAGCGTCGCGTCCTTATTTAATTTCATAATAAATTGCAATAATTGCATTAGTCGAGCGACGAATAAATCAGACGGTACCGAGTCGTTTAAGCAGTAAAAATGACGTCTGTTTCGGTGCGTTGCCCCGCCGTCGTAAACTTGAAAATGTGTCGTTGCGAGGAAATAATAGCGATTCTATCAATGCGTTTCGCGTTTGCGGGTGCATTACTCTCCGATAGCCGCCATGAATCATAACAAGATCGGCTATTATTGTCACGAGTTATGTCCCGATAATATATTTAACAGTGCTCATTCATTATGTTTAATATCCACTTCCTTTGTGTTTTTCCATTCGAGAATTATAGGAATTTATTTTTATTTACACATCGTTAATAAGTGAGTTAAGTGTATTGTGTTTGTTATGATATATGTTACATGTAATAAGTATGATAATAAAATGTTATTAACAAAGATAATAATAGTACGGCAATTGTATCGTCATATATATTTTATACATACAACTATATTTTATTAAGGTTAATTCGATGTCATACCTATAAATCGTACTAATACTAGAACGTCAAAGTTTGTATCGATGTATGTTTGTTTGTCATTCACATATTAGATCCTTGATAAAAAATGATAGCATCAGTGCATGTTTAGGACAATTGTTTAATTAAATAGCATTTCATGTCTATTCATTGTTCTCCTAGACCATATAAACACACTCTACAAAGGTTTCACTTATAAGTGAATATCCAGACATTACAAGTAATTGAATCTAATTCTGTCTCATCCAATTAACACTAAAGCAAGCCGGCCTTATAATTGTGTCCATATATTTTCAGCAGACAAGCAACAGACTATCAACCCTCCAATGCGTTATCTAAAAGTACCCCCGTTATGAAGATTCGATTAAACAAACGCAGATTAGTCAACCCCGATTACGGATAAACATGGAAAAACAATTAAGGAAAATACTGAAACAATGACAGAATGTAAAGTTTGTCTTTGTTTTCTATATCTTAACGTTCTTGTGGGTCTCGGAGGCCCACGAGGGTTGGCCGGGGTGAAAGGTGCGGTATTTGAGGGTTGAACGCGGGGCCGTTAGAGTTCGATTTATTGTTTTTCAGATAAACTTAATAGGGATTAGCGAGAGCTTATTCGATAATGAGACTTAGGTGAAGTAATACTTTTAACTTACTGCCTACTTGTTAATGAAAGGACGTTAATGTTTATTTAAGGGAACTAATAGTTAACTTGCTCACCTGAAGTTGGACTTTGACCTTTGTTAATTCTTTAAGAAACGAAGTTATATTTTAAAATGTGTTAGTATCATGTATGAAATAATATCCAAATATGTAGGTACTAGACTAATGTATGGTAATTTTCCAATTGAATATACTTTAGAAAATTGTGTTGTTTACGTTACTTTAAACATAATTAATATCACTTCTAATTGTCCTTCAAGTAGTACAGTCCAGTGAGTCCTACAAAAAGAATTACCGAAATCGATTAAGCTGTTATTCGATTTATCCACTTAGCTATATATTTGTCGATTTATTTTTATGAACCCTCAACATTGTTGAATCGTTTTTAATCATGTTTATAGATTTAGTTTTTTCTTAATTCCGATCAATTAAACGATACTAAAATTTTTAAAGAGAGCCTTTGAAATAACATTGAAAAAGTATGTACCTACCTACAATAATTTAACTAAATATTTCACCTTTGCTTTGCATATTCATAATTAAAATAAGAGACGCCATGTCAAAATAGTAAAGGTAATTAGATCTAAAAATGCTGCGTCATTGATTTGTAAAACAAAGCGATCGCTTAAATAAATAGAGAATAAACGCTTAGTGGATGTGATCCGTGTACTTACAGAATACTAATTTGGGTACACGTGAGCGTTGCTATAGATTTCTAGAACATTCTGGAAATTATTTTCTTTATTAAGTCTAAACAGCTGCGTTTTTCTCTTACAGACAGTTTCATCTAGATTCTTCATTTTATAGTTAAAACAAAGTTGCGTTCTTGTGTATGTCGCTATGTAATATGTATGTTCAAAAAGTTAAATTAACCTCTTTTTCATTTGTTACTAGCTATTGCCCACGACTTCATCCGCTCGGACTTTCATATAAACTTCGACCACCCTTATTTCATTATTTTTAAGATGTATTCTGCTATTCGAAGCGGGGACAAATGCAACGAACCAAAAACTATGAACATTGGTCTAACCGATCCCGAGTTATAAGTGTTATAACAAACCCGTCTTTGTTTTATATAATATATATAAGATTAACAGATTCTTGGGGATTTTACTCATAAAAATTCACATTCGATATTTAAATATGACATCACACTGGCAAATGACGTAATATGACATGCGAGGACGAGCTTCTATCATGCGTTACACACATAAAAGCACGTTATTTTGCACCACATACTAAACTCATTATAAAAATTAACCCAGCCCATTAAACTATACAATAACTGAACCATCCAGTACAATAAGTACATATCTCCATATCTGAGCTCATCTCGATATAATCGTAGAATCTCAGAGTGAGACGGGCCCATTGTTTTTGTTGCCGATAACCGATTTTATCCGAAGCTTATCGGCATTGTGTCGGATGTTTCGAAAGACATCTTTTATTTTTCATGACATGAATATTAATACGACTTTCTCGAAAGGTGAATGTAATCGATCGGCTGCGGTATCGGGCGATCGGTGTTAGGGCCGAATCATACACAGCTTTATTAATACTAATTTATTTACAAGCTGTACTGAGGTTTCGCCTTTAGTTGTCTTTTATTAAAGACAACTACTATGACACATATTTTGAATGTACCTAATTCATATAAATAGAACGCGTTCGTTCAGAAATCAGCATGTTTACACAAAATCAAAACAAAAAAAATGAAAAAAATAATCGTGCGGCAATACTGTTTTTAATTTATTTTAGAGAGCAACTTAGCAAAAGGCCGGGAAAGGAATAGAAAAGAAAAACGTTTAAAAAAGAATAATTAGTTTTTAAAGATCCCTTCAACCAATAATATCGTACTGTAGTATTAAGATTAATGTAGTATTAAGATAGAAACTTTTGCACTGGACTGTACACACACAAACTTTACCTCTTCATACTATTAGTATAGACTTCGTACTATATCTCATATATGTTCTATATATTGTTTCTAGCCGATAAATACACTTAACCTTTCGCAGGTGTTCCATGGGTTGTTAGTTTAGGACGACCCTAATGAGCTTCTCCATACTGGGTTTGACAGACAAGTTTCACTTAGCTTTCCTTACATAAAACCTTTTTATAGGCTTTTTCTTTTCAGCTTAACGCTATATGTTTAGTTCAGTATATATGGAGCCTAGTTAAATATAATAGTTATATTTGACTTCGCCTTCGTTTCGTCTATCCTAAGAACTATGTCTGACGTCTTACTAATATTAAAAAAAATCTTTTTAAGTCATTTAGTATTAAGTAAGTTGCTTGCAGATTCATTTCAACGTTCGAACCGGATCATACACAGGGTAAAGGCTTTTAATATTACAAACATGTCCTGCTATAGTCCTTTGAAAACGAAATTAAGATAGCCGATTGAATGCAAATATTCTTACATTTAAATATTCTGTGGCAATCTAAATTGAACTGTATTTAGTAAGTATAAAGTTTAGAATTGAATGTAGTTAGTTTTTTTAGTCCGCCAATGACATTGAAAGTCGTTATCGATATGATCTCGTTCGAAACATCGATTATTATTGTCGCGACGAGTCAATGTGATTCGATTATTCGCCAATGGCGTCGATATGACAACTTCATTCAGGTTTAATCGCGTTGTTGATATAATTTTCTTGTATTTTTTAAGTATAATTATTGAAACGAATTTTTTTCGTGTGTTTTTCTTCTTCGGGAAATACATGGATATATAATCCCATGAATTAAACCAGAGTCAAATCAGAATTCTTTTTTAATTATGTTCTTTAATTCAATGCGACATTTTTGTAAAGATATGAGTTAGAACTTTTAATACTAAATCTAGTACATTAATCTTAGTTTAAGGGTTATTTATTTCTTTGATTTTAATGTACGAAGAAAAATATAATTGACGACAATCATAGTTATTTAAAACTAGCTGACCCGTGCCCCCTTTATTGGGCATAATGTTAATTATCCTTTTTATTTTTGTAACTTTATTATAAAACCTATGATACTCAGCAATAATGTTGCTTTCTATTGGTGAAAGTATTTTTATAATCGGTTCATTAGATCCCGGGATAACCCCTTACAATTTTGCAAACACCTAAACTTTACTTTTTTATAATATTAGTATAGATAAGTTTATTAAACTCATATATTCTACATCAAAAACGACCAATTGGCGCAGTAGTAACATGTCTTCTGCGCCATGGTTAGTGACTTCCCAGTTCCCACATCGGAAAAATATATTTGTATCTTTCTAGGATCTAGGTGCTTTTATATTTAATTATAGACTATAGAAAGAGATGGCACTATGTCCAGCGTCCTGAAATATTAATCATCATTATATTATTATAGTATTTCAGTACTTTAAGTATCAAATTCACTTTAAATTAAATCGTTTACATTTGCAATAATATCGCTTAAACGAGTTAAAAAGTTAAAGTTGTTACTTAATAACAAGCTTTCAACTTCTTATGTGTCGGGGAACCCTTCTAGAAGGTTCTCTAGTCATTAATCAACTTATCAAACTTGCCCTGGGATCTATACCTATATTATAAAGCTAAAGAATTTGTTTAGACGCGCTAATTTTAGAAATTGTTGGTTCTAATAAAAACATATTTTTCATTTGGTATAGACTATAGTCCATTTGTTGAGGAAGGCTTTAGGCTATATTACCTACATTACACTTGGACTAATATGAGCGAATTTTTAGTGAAAACTGAAAAGCGTTGAAAAAATGGGGAAATTATTCACATATAGGGGCTTTCCATGTAAACGGTTTAAGTTACCTAACTAATATGTATAACAGACTTATTCCTTCTGATATAATCTAAAAAGAAGTCCAAAGCAATATATGTCTATCTTTTAATATTGACTTACTGTAATCTCTTTCATAGTAATCGAATTTGGTCAGATGAGATAGTTTCTAAAATATCATATTATTTAAGAATTTTCTTAGTTTTTAATCATCTATATTCTATTTGCGAGTATATAAAAATGCAACCCATTTTCCATTGTCACGAAATAACATGAAAACGGCTTGACCGATTTGGCTGATTTCTTTTTGTTGTATTTGTTATTAGAAGGTTCTTATCATGTAAGAAAAGATTAGCATTTCACTTTTTTGATATTTAATAATTATACGGCGATACGAATTTCGCCGGGTCAGCTAGTATTTAATAGAAAACGACAGGGACAAAGTCGCCGGCACTAGCCAGTATAAGATAAATCACATACGACGCAAATGAATATCACCCGGCGGCCATATTAATTATTGTTATCCGATCTATTCGCTATCAATTGTTATTTAATGCTTTCGTATATTATTCATAAATAAACTGCTACTAATTGGTTCGTCGGCATTTAGTATTCTGATGGTTATTACTTATTAGATGTTTAAACAGTTACATAGATTTAACAGGACAGTTTTTTATCTTACCTTTTTCTATATCAAAATTTTAGTTCTTTAAACTTTTCATATTCTGTGTAGGTATAGTTATTTATATTAGTAGAGTATTTTTATTATATTTATTATTTAAAACTTACCCCTTCGACTTTGCTTATGAACCTTTTAATAAAATGACTCTATTGAATAAAAAACCGCATCAAAATAGTTTGAGTAAATTTGAAGATTTAAGCATTCATAGGGGTAGATAGAAAAAAGCGAATTTATTTTATACTATGTAATGATGTTATTTTTTAGCATTTTAGTAATTATCTGACAATAGCTAGCAATATTATTCTGTAGTATTATGATAATTATAATTAAATAAAATATTTTAAATGTACTTACCTTATAAATAGAAACATCTTGGTAACTATTACGTGAAAACAAGGAAAAACAAATTCTCCTTCCAGCAATTATAAAATAATCGAATTCAACCCATTTACTTTTAAAATTATGACCCCCAAAATTTGCATTAATGCTAAAAGCGTCATTCATTAAGGCGGTAATACGAAAACTAAACTGTTCCGACGAAATGTATGAATCAATAATTTTACTTAGGGTAAATTATGTGTGCTGAGCGTTTTGCACACATAGACTTATAACGCATAGACTGGCCCCTTAACAATCGGTCCGACGTAAGTGAAGCCAAAACAATATATATTTAGGTGTTAACAGCACGTTCTTATACTCAATAACACGCACACAAGCCCACCTTTAATATTTCTGCTATTAGAAATTTACCCTATAAATGTAAAATATTTAAATTTAGAAAAAAATACTTGAATTTTAATGCGATGCACTGCAGCGATCTATGTAGTTAGACAAAATTGTCTAAGTTGAAATGGCTTCACTTTGCGTGCTCACACTGCGGGTCTAGACGTTATTGGTCTATGTTTTGCACCCTCGCGGAGACGCGCTGACTACGCACTATGACTATACCTATTTTATTTAAAATATTCCAAATTTGATAGATCATTTCGTTTCTATTTAGGTGGGAGATATGCTGAATAGGGACGGTTAGAAGCGGGGTGATATTAATGTCTAAAATATGCTATCTCTTTAGAGATATTGCGATTAGAACCGTGTTTCCAAACAGTCAATTCCCATAGATGTGGATAGGTGATCACTTACCATGAAAATATGTTATGGATATTTGTCCATAACATAAGAAATCCTAAGAACGTATTTTTTAATTTTATATTTTATTTACTAAACTAACACTAGTAGTATAATAATTGTAATAAAGTTCTGACATTTTTCCCAAGATGCCCAAGTGGGCTTCGGTAGGTTACCCAAAATAACCACAGTTTAAAAACAATCAAAGCTAATAACACACAAAAAAACCTCACCCTACTAATTGACATAGAACATTAATGTTAAATGAAAGTGCATTTGATGAATTGCTGTAGATACGTTCAAATATATTTGTTAGTTAATTATTGATACTCCTGTTGATTTAATGTTGTCGATGACCCGATGTCGCGTGTCAAAGATATCGCGTTATTTCAGTACCAACTTGTTATTTAATTGTACGCTAATGGTTCGAGGTTTAGTGTATTATATTTTGAAGTTAATGTTTGATAAGATAGAAAATAAGCACGTTTTTTTAATGTTTCAAACGCTTTTGAAACATAAAAGTGATTATTTGATGACCGCTTGGCGCAGTGGTAACACAACTGCTTTCTGCGCGAAGGGTCGAGGGTTCGATCCCCACACCGGAAAAATATATTTGTTATAAATTACATATGTATTTTTCTGGTCTGGGTGTTGCTATGGATTGTATGTACATATGTATTTACAAAAGAAAAGTATGTATATGTAATTTATTCCGTTATCTAGTTGCCATAACACAAGCTCCTGCTTAGCTTGGAACTAGATGGCGCTGTGTATAAATGTCCTGAAAATATTAATTTTTATTTATTTATTTTAGAAGTCATTGCATTACCCAATTTAAAACCCGTCAAAATTATAACCGTTTTTGAGCGCCTTAAAAGGAAGAGACGTTATAAAATGACCGCGAAACGTCAATGGAGTTATTTCATGTATCATTCCCACATACAAAACGATGACGTCACGCGTGTTTTGAAAAGTTGCGAGGGAATGTTTTTTAATTTCTTACCATACATGCTTCTCTATTAATTTAGTACTAAAAATACAGACAGCGACGCAGGGATATCCTAGCTAATACATAAGAAATTCCGAGAAAAGGCTAAATGATTACAGTTAAAATGTATTATAATATTCGCCGCGTTAGCACAGCTGAGCCTCCTCGGATTGCCATAAAATTTAAGTATTTTTAAGATTTAAGATATTAGGGCCAAGAGTTTTTAACACCTGCCAGATTACAAACTTTTACTGATATTGTTATGGTGACTTAGTATGGAAACTGATGTTGACAACCTTTGTTTCTGACTATTTAATATATATGTATGTATATATAATTATAGCAAACGCGATAGATCTTGATTTTTTTATAATATTTTCTAACTTCCTCAAATGAAAATGCATGTTCTTTGGTTGTTTGAATGTGATTTTTACTCCCAAGAAAAATAATAAAATATCCCTATTTTTCATTTAAATAATTTATCTTTTATTGATTTAATGTACAACGATTTATTTTTTACCCTTTCACTTTAAAAGAACAACCAAGGTTTACTTATTCTCTGAACTGATTCATTCGATCTTTCATTATTTCATTCGATCGATTTTTTTTTAATACCAGTACAATTCAACAGTGTTACTATATACTTGTATCATAGTTGATATCTAATTTTATTTGCAAATTAATTGAACTTAAATTTTTACCTCTTCGAAACACTTTAAACATAAACATTATATTAGTTCATCTAGATATAGATGACAATACAAGTGACGTACACACGGACGGTTCGATTGTATGAATCAAGCTGTGTATTGTGTTGGGGTCAAAAGTTATCGCATGTAATGTGTGGATCGAACAATGGAGCACAGTGTTGCTTTGTCGAGAGTTTCGGAGAGTCTAATCGAGTGGTGTATGAGTTCATTTCTGTTATATTTTATGTTAGATATATAAGCTATATCCTGTTATAAAAAAAAAAAAAACATATAACTATATTTGTCAACTATGTCATATTTTACTATGTACAGTGATTTTTTGTTAAAGGATTTTTTAAATAAATAAATAAATAAGCTAGCTGTTGCACGCGACTCCGTCCGTGTGGACTTTCAAATAAACTTTAAATCTCCCTTTGGAGTTTTCATTATTTTGATGTATTCTGATATTCGGGGCGAGGACAAAACCAACGGATCAAAAACCATAAAAATTGGTTCTCTGATCTCGAGTTACAAGTGTTGTAACATACCCGTCTTTGGTTTATATCATATAATAATTAGTGAGCAGCCACGGCTTCGCAGGCATATATTATACGTGTATTATACCTATAAGATTCATTCCTCTTGAATATATATATTCTTATATAATATATTAAAAAAAACGATTGAAAAACAGTTGCGACTTCTTAAGGATTGAATCATATATAATTATATAGGTACAGATAGAAGAAAGTAACTTTTTTATACTACGTAATTATTCCAGGAAGCTTACGAAAAGCAAAAATTAAAACTATAACATTTTACGCAAAAGCTTTTAAAAGAAAACCGTCTAACACTAACATTGAACCCTCAAAATTTACGAACTAAATAATTGCTTCGGAGCAGACACATTCATTGTTTCTGTTTTTAAAGTTGCACTTATTAAATTTAAGAGAGTCGTAACAGCCCTTCAGATTAGTGGGGAGGGTCGAGGGGGCCACGAGCGATAAGGAGACGTTATGTTCTGGAAGGGTTGTGCCGTAAGTAGAAGCGATTGGCCCAACTAATACACACCTTTATGGAGGCTTAAGTTTCGACGGTGATTAGTTTTTGATGACAATTTGTGATTCAAGACTAAAACTTTAGGTGTCGATATTTTAATTATGTATACGTATTTTTGTAATGATAAAGTGTTAGTGGATGTTGTTTTCCCGAACGGTGGTGATAATTGTTTTGATAATTACCTACATACCAAGATTTAGTAGTAGTAATAGTTTTTGCGAATAGGTCCGCAGACATCTTCAAAGATATATAGATATTTATGTGTGTATTTGTCAGTTTATACTTAAAAAATAGAGAAAATCATTACTTTTTATAATGTATTGGTAATATAATGTTTATAATGATTACAGATTCTTTGGAATAAAGGTTTAAAAATGCTTGAACTAAACTGCAATTAAAAAAATATATTAAAATGTGCTAACGTGTCTTTACCTGCATTTATCGCGTTAGCTTATAACCCGTCACCTCTATAAGGGTGTCTAACCATCCAGGGTCTAATCTGAAGTTCAATCTTAACTTAAATGAACACCTAGCGGATAGATCCTGTGATAATAGGCCTAGGCTCTAATTAATTTGACGCGATTTTTATTTATAATGTCTATCAATCTATATTATACTAGCTGTTGCTCGCGACTTCGTGCCCGTCGGATCTATTTCTATTATTATGTTATAGTGAGTCAATCTTAGAAGATAGACATATACTGTCGCGAACTTTTTTTTAGATCATTTAAAGGGAATTAATTCTTTCATTCATATTTTTTGGTATCTTGAGCCGTTTTCGCAGCGCACGCAAAGGAAGCCCTCAAAGATGAATAATTTTCCCCGTTTTTTCCACATTTTCCACATTTTGCCTAAAGCCTTCCTCGATAAATTGTCTTAATTGTCAAAATTAGAATTTTTCAATTCGAACCAGTAGTTCCTGAGATGAGCGCGTTCAAACAAACAAACAAACAAACTCATCAGCTTTATATATTACTATAGATTGCTTCGTTTATTGATTTTTTAAAAAATAGTTAAGGCGTTAAACCAGTTTCAAATGGATAAATTGTATAGTTATAAGATTTATCATTAGTTAATTTTTTATACTAAAATTAACTATAACTTTTTACTGTTAACAACACACATGAATTTTTTTAATGTATGTGTTTTCTATGTGCTCTATTTTTAAGTAAAATCTACGATAGTGTTTGTTTAGTAGGTTTTGCGATAAATACTATTAAGTTAAAACGTCACAACTGAATCCTAGATTTATTAATGTAATACTAATTTGCAAATGTGTTGTCTGTATTTTCTCAAAAATTGTAGCCCTAATACTATTTGTTAGTATGAAGTTACTGTATCTTTTTACTTACTTAATGTCAATAAATAGTATCAAATAATCCAAACCACATGATATAAATCTTTCCTTATCATAGTTTTATAGCATTTACGTTCAGTTAAGTTCGAGGGGGCCTTATTGATCCTTAAATCGCGAAACGTATAAAAATGATAAGACAGGAAGCGATGGGGTTGTTAGTGTAAGGTAGAACAAATGTACGTGAAGCATGCGAAGTTATTATATGGTTTGAATTGATTAAAAGTATGGGCTATAAAAATTGATTTGTTATACAAACAGATCACGAGAAAATATATCGTGAACATTAAAAAAAAATAAAAATGGGAACTTTTTTCTTAAAATTATATAATAAATTTAATTTGGATGGTAGTGCCATGCTGTAAGGTTAAATTGAGCCGTCTTATGAATATGTTATTATTTTTCCTTTTATTTCTATTCTTTTAAAGTCCACCGCGCATTTGGGACGCACAAATCTTGGCTATTGTTTATATGTCTTTAAATGGTCCCTTACCTACTATTGAAGAACCATGTTGCCGGCTATTATGTAAAAAAAATCATTGGTTGAATATACGTAATGGGCATTCATATGACAAATTTTATTTAACACTAGCTGTTGCTCGCGACTTCGTCCCCGTCGGATCTATTTCTATTATTATGATATAGTGAGTCAATCTTAGAAGATAGACTGTCGCGGACTTTTTTTTAGATCATTTAAAGAGGAATAATTCTTTCCTACATATTATCTTTGTATCTTGAACCGTTTTCGCGCACGCAAAGGAAGCCCTTAAAGATGAATAATTTTCCCTGTTTTTTCCATATTGTCCATTATATCTTCGCTCCTATTAGTCGCAGCGTGATGTTATGTAGCCTAAAGCCTTCCTCGATAAATGGTCAATTCAATTCAATAATTTTTCAATTCGAACCAGTAGATACTGAGATTAGCGCGTTCAAACAAACAAACAAACAAACAAACTCTTCAGCTTTATATATTAGTAAAGATTGTGACAATATTAGAAGAAGGCCATAATTAAATAAAGAAATAAAAACAGATAAATGCTAAAAATTATCAACTAGATTATTGAGATTGTTCCGTAAATCTTTAAATACATTTTACGCATCGTAATAGAAAACATATCGTATGTTAAGAATGTCTGGAGGAGTTTGAAAATAAGCTGAGTACGGGCAAAGTTTGCGCATCTATGAAAAGTTCATTTACTTGAAAAAGCTATTACCAATAGAGTATTATAAATTATAAAACGGCGACTGTAAGTAGAATATATTCGAGAAGTTTGACACGAACTAATAAAAATGTAGCCGAGATAGCAACTTAATACGTGAAGTTGAAGATTTTAAAATAAGCGTACGGATAAATTGTTCCGTGGTCCCCTCTTTTAGTGGCCTTCTTTATTTTTTGTAGTTGTATACTGTTGGTTTTAGCATTAGCTTAGCATTGTACCTTGGCATATTTAATTAAATAGATGTCAACAAATATAGTGGTTCTATTCGTTAGGATATTTATAAACTTTAATAACTATTTCTGCTGGTTCTATAGATTTAGACTTTTCTTCTGACAATCTTAATAACTACTTATTTTAATAGGATGTTTAGATGTATGAACAGATTGAGATTCTTATAAGTCTTGAGATTATATAAAATGCATTATATTGCCCGTAACTAGTAGGATTTATTTTTAAGAAACATATTAAAGTTATTTATATGTTTCATAAAAAATAAATTCTTTAATAGTTATGTACCTTTTCGGTTTTTTTTAATAGTTATTTACTTCCAAATTTGATGATCGTTCTTCACATCACTAAAACTCATGTAAGTTTGTATAATTCTTAATGAATGTTAGAATTAATTTTAACGACAAAACTCATAAATATTTAAAGAAAACTTAGTTAATTAAATTAATTAAATTATGATTTTTTTCCTTTATCGTTCAAAAAAGCATGTTTAGTACAACGTCTAACATCCAACAATGAATTAAGATTCTTTGATAAACATGTCCCAAAGAGTCGTTGAAGTAGTTTAAAAACTGAGGGAGTTCGGGAATGGGATCGTAAGTAATGTTTATTTGTTCGGATAACAAGGGCATTTGATAAGTTTTTATTTTAGGGGAGTTCAGGTACCTTAACTACTGTTTTGGGGTACTTTATCGTACGTTAAGATTGTATTATGGTTTGTTCTTGAATATCTTCTTGTTTAAGAGAAATATAGGTATCTAACAATGAGTTAAACTATACAAACATTTTTAGGTCTTTGCTTAATATTCATTTAACTAAAGGAACGAACAGTCAAACCACTGATTGGTTGGCCGACCCATGATACAAATCATCGAGTCGAGGAGGTAAATATTATATTATACTGCCTCGAACAAATAGAATAATCTCGATTCAAGTTTAGTCGTATCAGTAGTTCTATGTTATAGGAAATAAAGAATATATTCATATAGATAATACAATGGTCTTTGACAAATTAATTGAAAGAGAATGTTTGACAAATTAATTGAAAGATATCCTATACTACTAATATAAATGTGAAAGTATATAAGAATGTACGCATGGATGTATGCTTGTTATTCTTTCACTCACAAACGGCTGGACCGACTTAGTTGAAATTTGCTATGAAAATAGGTGTAACCCTGGATTAACATATAGGA
Source organism: Eurema mandarina (assembly GCA_018238005.1). Taxonomy (NCBI): domain Eukaryota; kingdom Metazoa; phylum Arthropoda; class Insecta; order Lepidoptera; family Pieridae; genus Eurema; species Eurema mandarina. The sequence goes on along the minus strand of DWAJ01001387.1, from coordinate 3,744 downwards.
TCCTTTGCATTCCGGTATTATTCCGGGAACGGAAACACTGCGAGTAGAACCGCGGGGCACTGCTAGTATGACTATACTTGGATTTTAAAATCGTTTCTATTATTCCAACCACCGCGAGCCCCCATGTTAATAAACAGCCCATAAAAATATGGAGCACTAAAATCTTTCGCTTAATGTCCTTTTGTTGAAATAAAACCGGCAAATTGAAGTACATCGAAGGGTTAACATAACTTTTATGAGGCCATTAAGAGTCAATTTTACTGCGTTACATACCAAAAAGGCTGACAGGGTAATTATAGTATTTGACGTATGGACGTGCTGGTTTTTCGCTTTAATAGTGTGAAATTCTCGCTATACCTTCAGACGTTTTATAGGCTACAGTTATTTATATGCAGGAAGAAATTAGATCGTAAAGTATGAAGAATCATATTTACAGCATTACTGTTAAACTGCAATTTAAAACTGGAAACAATTCTATGTAAAATATTAATATGCTGTAATGAATTCATTTTATTTGATTGTACATGTCAACTCTAAATAGATTAGAAAGTCAAAGTCATATATCTGTTTTAACTAAGGTACATATAGTTACACTTTTGAATCGTCATAAATATTAGTCATTAATTATAAACATAGCATTGCGATAGTGAATTGATTTGAAATTCAAAATCAAACAAAGCCTATAATTTCAAAAACAGAAATGCCGATAGCAAACCCCGGTTATAATTATTTATCGTACTAATCTTTTCATCAAACAACGACTCGTGAATAGAAACAGACAAGTTCCTAATTCCATTAAACAGTCACTCATTTCAAACACCATCCGTCCAAAATATACATCTTCAAACAACACTCGACGCCAACATCACCCCAAATTTTAATATCCTTTGATTTTGCTCCTAAGAAATTATTCTTCCGAATTAATCGCAATATCGGAACTGGCCAACCGTTATTAGTACCTTCTATAGTTGCCAAGGTGTTCCACCCCTCGATAAATCTTGTCTAATTTGTGTGTAATTACAGGCACAGTGCTCGATGTAACAAGGAGTGCGTACCGACGGGGCGCACGTGCCTACGCGTGCGACTCCTACCCTCAAAACGATCCAAATAACAACAATGAAATTAACACCCTATCCGCACACCCATAAGGTACAAATCAGCTTGAACAATCAATGTCAATATTCATAGAAGAAGTTTTAGAAGCTATTTCGCCAATCTCACTATTATACTTCAGGGCAAAGGTAGAAAATTCGGTGGCCTTAAATTATAACGTTGTCTTAGCGTATGTGCGGACGTGTAGAAAGTTTGTAATTCATATATATAGACAGTGTGGACTTTGACCCTTGACGTTGATAATTTTAATAAAGAAGGGTGCTAGTTGGAGCAAAATTAGAGTTTCGATATTGTATTGTTGCAGCCTCAGCTGGGTGTATAAAACTGACAAATTAATTAAAGAGGGTCACATTTTTAATAACTGTTACGTCACAGTTAAAATTAATTTGAATCGTATGATTTATAATTCGCCTTAATAAATCATTATAACTTTTTTATGCAACGCTGGCTGAAAACTGACATTTCTTGATGATATTTGATTCTAATAATTTAGCAACGTTGACCCCAGCTCCAACAATGTTCCCGATTATGAATTCTATGTGAACAGTGAAACCACAATAGCTATTTCACAATTAATCATTTTTCATTCCATACTCTGTTTATGGTATGTACATTAATTACGAATGATCATATCAAATAAATTTATGTCCTAGTCTGTAAAGATGTGTGTAAGTATGTTTTTGCTGGTACCAAAACTAATGAATAGATTTAAGTGAAGTTCGGCAAACAGATATATGAGAGCCCATGTTTATAGATAAGATACGTTTTATTCCCGCTTACAAGAGTTCTGTTTTTATTATTATTTTATGAACCTATCCAACGTGATCGCGCTTGAAATTTCAGCCATTCAACAACCCTAATTAAATAATTGTAATTACATTCAATTTTACCCAACGATACGACTCGAAGTCTAATCCCAGCGATTCAATACTTAATCGATGCCAATAAACCGAAACATCTAGCCAAAAACGTTAATCCCGCCGACTCAAGCACTTTATCCTGCATAATTAGCACAGTGGACCCGATGCGATGAATAAATCTGCAACTACAATTGCTATTTGAGCCGTACAAATAAATCTTTGTCATTTACTACACATTCGTCGGCGACCGGCCCCGTTGCGAGTTTCCCCACCAATCGAATCGATACCTTATTTCTACACTTTAAAGTCCAATTTCGTTTATCAGCAAAACACGCTGCAACCCCAAAAAGTATTGTTGAGTGTCGATACGTCCACCATTTACTAGGTTGATTGAAATTTCGCAATCAACGGGGGGAGGATGATCAAATTATTCGTGTACATTTTTTGTCGTGAACCTTCTGGTTTGTAATGGCCCTATGGAATAGAAAATTTAGGGATTTAAGATTGTAATCGCGGGCCGGTCGGTTGTTCAAAGTGATTATTTTGAAGATAGGACGGGTCGTCCCACGCGCTGCCCGGACGGTATTGTATGACCGGCTTAGCTTTGTGCTACGCGCAGGAAAATATCACGTACGTCGTAATCTCTTGTAATTTTAATCGAATAATTAAAAATTACTGAGGGTTGGTTTTGTATGCGATAGTTGCCGTAATTTCTCTTGTAATGACTTTCAAATATTATTCATATATTTTTGTTTAATCGAATTGAATCAACGATCTACACACACATTTACAAATATAGACAAGAGTATGTTATTAATCAATTTGATTATTTAAAAGCTAGTTTACGGAACGCAGTTTTACTCAATTAGTTTAAGGGTAACATATAAACGGTATTATCCTAAGTACGGTATTATATTAAGCGTCTTATACATAAAATTATAAATAATAAAAATATTTTTCAGCTTCTCAAATATGTATAGTACGCGTCACGAATCTTTAGCGCTGAACGAAACCTGCGCAAAAGTCAAAAATAAGGTATCGAGGTAGCGGCGCGGCGCGGGGCGCGTGATCGTCGGGTGCGCGAGCGTTGATTGGTTGTCCCAGTCGTGTTGTCTTTCTCGCACTAATACGTCAATTACGACTGCGATTCTACCGATGCGCAGCTATTCTCGTCAATCGCTAAACATAAATGACGAGAATCGTCAATCGCTAAACATAAATGACGCTTACTATACCTACGTAATAAAAATTGTCAAGTACCTTTTGAAAGAATCTCAAGAAGCGGAAATCTAGTAATATACTTAGTAGTACATAGTGTTCTAAGAATGGTATATCTGAAGAATGGCTTAAACGATTTCGGTGAAACTCGGTAAGAGGGTAATTCTTATAAGAATACATTTTTAAGGTTATCAAATATGCCTATATAGGATTTATACTTACTATTCATATATTACAAAAGAGATATATAATATGCGTCTCAAAACTTTGCTTTGGAAACCAAATGCATAAGTTTATCTCAGTTTTTTTTTTATGTGAGAATATTAGTATATATGTTTATTATTACAGGTTTTAAATTCCTTTTAATCAGATAAACAGAAAAGATCGGTTGGTGCAAGGTAAAACGTTATAGGTAGTATAGGTACATAGTGTTGCCCAAATTCAGTCTTGGTCTTGCAGTCTTGGTCTTGTTCTTGCGTTTTTGCAAGACCAAGACCAAGAACAAGACCGCGTATTTTTAGCAAGACCAAGACCAAGACTGACCGTGCAAGAC
>DWAJ01001386.1:0-22709 GCA_018238005.1 Eurema mandarina | reverse complement strand
AATTTGCCTATTTTCTCTGATTTGAGTTTTGTAGAATAATTTAATGGTTAAATGTAATTTAGTGAAGACTACCTTGTTTTAAGATTTAAAATTGTCAATTGTATTAAATTTGTGTTTTGATTGTTTTTTTTTTAATTATTCCCCCTTCTAATTTCTAAGAATATAGATTTTTTTACCACTCCTGGACCTGGGTATACGTACAAAGCATACTTTTACCTAAGTAAGAATAAATTCGTCAAACAAATCACAGCCATTTGTGTGACTAGCATGGAAGCCCGAAAGCCATCTTTATACCTTCCTTTATTCCCTTCTTTTATCATACAACCACCTCTTTTTCCGTTATTCAAAAAAGGTATAATACGCAAATTTTTTATCCTCATATTGTCTATAGGACGAGATGGTCATACAACATCAGGCGAACTTTAAATAGTTGCCTAGTTTAGTAAAAAATATATGTTCATTTCATTAGATATTACTTATTACTTTGTAATAAAAATAAGGCAAATGAGCATGTTAGGAAACCACCATTAACTGGAAAGAGATCTCATAAATGTTTTATTTCGGCTAATCTAAAAGTGTACAAAGTTTTATAGTGTAAGAGTTGGCTAAAAAAAACCTTTTACTATTAAACGTACCTCTTTCAACTGGTGTATATATTTATCAGAAGTAACGCAGTCTTCAGGACAGGAACATGACCCTGGAACTTGGGAGAGTGAATCGCGACATCCCCCCCACAACCCTCTTAGTGGGTCTGGTAGCATAGCCTGTTGGTAATTTTGGAGGAAGTTTAAGTTCTTTTTGGGAATACTTCAATCGTTTAACCCTAATGCTATTCATGAGTAAATGTTATAAATGCGATGATTTATAAGAATTAAGGGATGTACGTGTATCAAAACTAGACAAGTATTACTTTAAAATTGAATCTCAAAGGGAAAAATTCCCGTTTGTTTAGCAAACTTGTTGTTACGTAAGCTGTACAAGATTAAACCTTGGAATACCTACCAAATTTGGGACATAATTGGATACTTATTAATGTACTTTTGTATTTCTTTTGCTGTTTCTATTGTTTTGTTTTTCACTAAGTTACACATTATTATTATTACTTACGTGATGAAATCCAGTGGGTACTGGCAAGGGGTATCTATAAGACTGTGAGGCTGTCAACCCCATCAGAGAGCTGGAATACCCGTGATAGCTGCCTTGGAGGGAAACAATGTCGTTGTTGCCAGTATACGCCCGTGCGAGCAGTGTTGCCAGATCGTTGGCTTCACTTCCGCTGTTTACCAGGTAGACCACCTGATTAATACAATTATTAATATTAAACTAAATGTAGTGTTAAGATTTTGGGTATTCTAATGTAAAAACGGTTTAATTGCTTTATTGATTAATCAGATTTTTTATTAGTAGTTGGATAATAATCTATAAGTTTGCATATGAGATCACTAGTGCTGCCAGATATCTCAACTTATTAAGATCATAAACAAGACAAAATTTTCATAAAACATGTTATCTTTATTTATGATTTAATAAATAACAACAATTACGTCCTTAAATGTCAATATTTGAATAGCTCACCTTTAAATCGCCGGGAAACTTTGAAATCAACTGTTCCACGTATTCATAGACTTTGGGGTGTTTATAAATACTTGTCGTGTGCCACAACGTGTCGATTTGATCGTGAAGAGCTGCTGACACTTTGCTAAAAACCATACAATATCACTACATAGTAGGTACTTAAAAAAGTTTTTTTTAATAGATAGAATAATTCAAGAAGAAGGTTCTTACTTAATATCATGTATACCTAATACAAGCATACCTAATATATGAGAGCGAAGCCGGGGTAGGTTGCTAGTTTATTTATATTATACATGTATTTCAAACCTTTGTTTGAATGGCAGGTTCTTTGTCCCTTCTGGGTGCGCTTATGAAAAGCTCTTCATGTAAGAGTATGAAGGTGCCTCTAACCACTTTTTGCGGTGGAATAGTACACATTGGGGCTTTTGTCCTTGTTCTTGGTCGTTCCCACATAAACTAACAGATTATGACTAAAAGATGTTATTCTTTTAGTCTAAGTTTTTTTCATGACAGTTTGTATTTTGGCCAATCAGTAATTCGACACTTCATAATTTCAGGAGGGGCTCATAGTCGTGTTCAAGTCAATAATTTTAATTTTGTTAACGATAGATACAAGAAAAAGTAGGTATTTTACTATTTACAAAATATATTAATAAAATAATTATGTCCAATTAGTGGTACACCTAGTCTTGGAATTAGCTCAGGAGTTTGTCATGACCCCCATTAACCCCCATGGATCCGCTGCTGCCAAGCTGTAATTACTTACGGGTGACAATGGCCAACGGATACGGTCACGATGCCCGCGAATAGATCCAGATATCTCTTGCCTTCATGGTCATAGAGCCACTGCATGTGACCCTGGTGGATCACCACTGGCTTCCTGAACATATTCGCTTGTACTGCCGGAATGTTTGTAGCTTTCATATTGTCTAGCTTTTGGATTGCAGGGCCCTGAATAATAGAACCAGCGTTATGATAAAAACTCGATTTATTTTTACATTCTATGGTTATAATGGTATATATCTATCAGGTAAAAATGTTCAAAAGCGTCTCAGGAGATCCAGATATTCTTCTACAGGATAATTTAATTAGCATGTATTCTATTAGTGAAAATAATTAATAAATATAGAAAATAAACCCTTCGAAATTAAAAAATCTTCCACTTGAAATAAAATTACAAAAATATATATTATATTTTATATTATTTTGGCAGCTAAAACGCTGTATTTTACTGTACTGTATATTAGGTGACATCACATTAAAGGGTTTCTCTGTCATACGACAAAATATTAATTTGACTAATTTTGGTGTATTATAATCACATATTTCATTCATTATATATTATAAAATTTAGTTAAGTCGAGTTTGAAATATCGCCACGTTTTAGAGTGAATTCTTAAAAATACATATTTGATGATAAAAATTACAATATACAATTACAATAAAGATGTCAAAAATACGATAAGTTACATTATGGTACAGAACTCATCGTGAACGAGTCCGACTCACACTCGGCCAGTTTATTTAAGACATTAGTATAGAATCCTATAAATAAAAGCCTCCAGCAACAGAGCAGTAAATGGAAAGCTTTCAAGAACTATGAACAGCTTTATATTTACATACGGTGTATTTCTTTGGCATAAAGTCGCATCTCGGAAGTGGCGCCGTTGCAGTGTTGAGCCGCCGAGCGAACTTTAAATAACTTACACCTGAAACAATATTTGTTTTTTAATAAAACTTATTGAGGACCACTTAGTGCAGTGGTATTAAAATTGTGGGTTGTGGGTTCGATCTCTACAAACTTTACGTCTTTACAATACTTATAAATATAGATGAAATACGTAACGCTCTGTATATTTACACTAGCTGTTGCCCGCGACTACGTCCGCGTGGACTTTTATATAAATCTTGACCCCCCATTTTTAATTTTTTTATTAGGTTTAAGATGTATTGCTATATTTTGCTATTTGGGGCGAGGACAAATCCATCGAACCAAAAACCATGAAAATTGGTATAGCCGATCTCGAGTTATAAGTGTCCTAACAAACCCGTCTTTGTTTTAAATATATAGATTATATATGAGTTATAACAAAACTAAAACGAGAACCTTATCAAGATTTAAACATTCAATGTTACTTTTGCAAGACATTTCGATAAAAATATTATTTATTTTGAATCTTATCAAGCGCAGTTTAAAAGTTCAAACAAACTAATTATTATTTCGTCGCCATGTCATTTGTGATTTTTATATTTAACACCAAATATAGTTTATCTGGAATTTAAGAAACAATTTAAAATATCACAAAGCTAAGTATGGACAATACGTAATCGAAATAAATCTAAAAATTTGATTTCGACAAATTATATCATATAAAGTTGAGAATAAAATTATTATTATTTGTCGCAACTTAATGCATTTTAATAATTTTAAAAATGCAGAGGAATTGCGTTTTTAAGTGTTAATCACTAAGCAATTGAATTAATTATTCATTCATTTACCAACGAATAATTGAACTCAAGACCTTTAAGTAGTAAGTTGTACTACAAGTAGTAATTAAACTACAAAAGTACAAATATTTTCTTGGGGCATTTTTTATACAAACACTAAACCGAAAACTTTTGATTAATAGTCACCAAATTAAAGATTTATGAGGTCAACATGGAATATTAACACCTAGAATCGCTGTATAATGACATAAATATTAAAGTTTTAATTCTGTACAAGAGGCATTGATTTATAAAAAAAATATATTTCGGAAATACCTAAGTTCTTAAATTGGAAGAATCGCATATTATTATCAAGTATAATTTAATAAAAAAGCATAAATTAAACGCAGTTTCAAAATTAAATCCAAATTCCAACGTACCTTTTTTAACCATTTTTACGATAATAGCTGTGATACACTATAAACTATTGAAAAGCAACTGAAGGCCTGAAGCGACCGATGACTTTTGAATAAATAAATATCAATGATAATAAGATTGTGTTTACAATGAACAATAATGTTTGACAACATTTAACTCTAATAATGTACTATTCGTTAACGAGTAATTAATGTAATAATGATAGTATGCTTTTACGTCATTACGGATTTTAAATCTATATATATATATTAAAAGATTTGAAATAAAAGCATGCAATAATATGAGTCGACTTTTTGTAGTAAATTTAAAAAAAATAATAGAAATCTGAAACCTGATTAATTTGCCTCTTTTACATTGTATCTATCTATCCTTACCTAAAAAACCTTCGTCAAACATTCTAAACGTTTGTGGCTACATACCTACGTACATATCGTAGTCACATAACATAACACTTACCTCTTACATACCTTTATACCTCTGAAGCTTTTCATGTGAAACATAGACGAAATTAGTTCTGAAAAGAACTATTAAGACGTCTAAACGTCCTGTTAATGTCTAAACATTCGCCCTTAAAAGAGCGTTTTCAACTTTTCAAGACGTTTTTAATACTAAACGGAAGCATCAAGAAACTACGAGTCTTCTTACCGCTACAGGGAAAACGCACGGCGAATAGCAACTCCACGGCCCACGCGCGGCTCGTATTTATAAAGATCACGCCCCCGCACAACGTATGCGCTACTCGCGGGATCATGTAACGGCATCGCTTCTTTAATTTTGTATGATATATCGTTTATTTTTATTGTAAATATTCAGTACATAATTCACCTTTTGATCAAGAGTTTCTACTAAGAACCCTCAGCTACCAAACGTTCAAACGTTTAAATTCGAAATTGAATCCGTAGGATACACAGGTTCAATAGTATTTTAGTCTATAATTATCAGATAGCAATATATTTAAATGTACATTGCAGGCGAAATCCAGTTCCTTATTTTATTGTTAATATTGTCACGGCTTGGCCTAAACCATAAGGATGGATTTCTATGAGAAAGTATAAGAATTTTAAACAAAACTCGTAAACAGATATATAAGTTATGACTTTAATATTTCCGTAAAATCCAGTTATAACGGCAAGTAGTGCTGTATCAATACGTAGTATAAAACAAAGTCGCTATCCGACGTCTGTCTGTCCCTATGTATGCTTAGATCTTTAAAACTACGCAACGGATTTTGAAGCAGTTTTCTTTAATAGATAAAGTGATTCTACAGGATACGAATAATATATAATATATTAGAGAACGTTTCTTTTGAGCTTTTATTGCAATTTGCAAACGCTGGCTGAACCGTTTGAAATAGACCAAAATATCTGTCCGCCTTAAAGAGTTCAACAAAAAAGTCCGCGACGGTCATCTCTTACGGATAATCCTCCCTTACTATTTAGTATTTTTTATCCTTTACTAAAAAATGGTTATTAACGACGTGATTTTAAACAATACAGCATTAATCCTTATCCAATGAAATGAAATGAAATCCTTAAATTTAAAATTATTTAAAAAAATTATTGTGTGTGAACCAAACTTTACTTTGATTAGATTACACAACTTGGAAATGGAATGCTATACATAGTTTAATTTCATGCAAAAAGTACTTGCAATAGGTACGCAACATATTATAATTTAAAAACGATTTTGTTTAAATTTTATAAGAACTTAAATTCCATTATATTTTGGAGACATTCAATGCAAGATAATAATTATTTATATTTAATTATTACATATTAATTGGGAAAGACATAATTATTACTAATAATTAGTTTATTTAAATTCAAAATATTTCAAATAAAAATGCTCACTAAGTAAGTCTATAAATTTAATATTATCTTTAATAATTCATACAACGGTGAACGATTATCTACACAAAATTTAGATTTAATCTGTACTGTCAATTATATCAAAACTTAAGAGATTTTTGTATTAAAATATATAAGATTGTTGAAGTAAAAGTGTGTACAATAAAGTCATACACATTAATTTGATATTTATTGAGAAATATATAATTCTCTTGAACTTATAATTATCGGTTCTTAACTAATGACCGGTACTGTCACATCATTAGTGACAAGCTTTCTTCCACGTCAATCGAGTTGGACTGAAAAGTGGCATTCTTGCGCTACGCGATTTGCGGTGGGGTAGTCGAAGTCATTAGTCAATACTACAAGTGAATGTCTCTTAGCTAGCAGTAATTTATATTCCTTTAACCTAAGTTATTTTTAGAAATAAATCAAAATGAAACTCATCTATTTAATGTTATTAGTTTTACCAGCTGCGCTTCTGTGCTTCCAAAACGGTAAGTTTGCGGTGAAATTTATTTATTTTAGAAAGTAGCGTTAGTACGTGGCAAAGGGCTTAAAATTTATATAAGATAACTTGTATGTTCATAAATATAGTATACATTGCATATTTATAAGTTAGGTGTTATGCTTTTCTGTATTTTATGTTGTTTTTTTATATAAATTTCACTGTTACGAAATAAGATTTAATCGCGAGTCCTAATTTGTAATTTTAAAATGATTTTCAAAAAGAATTCAGAATCATAAATACGTTTTCTTTTTCAATATCCGATCCTTTTTAAATCCTAAATTAAAGTTTTGCCACAGAAAACAATAGGATGATCTACTATAACTCACCATATGCAATAAAAATAGTACAAACTCATATCTAAAACTTCTTGTATTTATTTTACATTAAGTAAGGAAAACTTATTAATTATGATTTTACAAATAACATATAATTTAGTCCTGTTCTTATTTCTTATAGGAATAATATGTGTTTAGTATCAATAAATATATTTTATTTCCATAGCCAATTCAATACTGGCAAGAGCTGAAGAGGACGAATTAGATGATGTAGTAGATATTGAAGGGGAGGACAACCAGGTTGTCGGTGATGATGTGATTGGTGATGAAGACGACTCAGTAGTAAAATCCTCACAGGATGTAGACACAACCATATTGTTCACCAAGCCAATTACCAGTTACGGTGATGTGTCATTCGGTATGTTATTCCTTTATTTCTACCAAGAATTATATGAATGATTAGTAATTAGTATTTTTACAAAAACTGTATCTTAAAGAGTTAAATTCTATTTTTAAAGGACTTTTCTGAGGATAATTATCATTGAAATCTTGAATGTGTATTACAATAGTTTGTAAATTGCATTATCAGATATGAAAAAACTTGAATTAGAACTTATATATTACAAGTAATTTAACTAATGTTCTATTTATATTTAAAATTGCAGATTTACAAGCCGGTAATCCTGTGGAATTCCTGGTTGGTTTCATCAACAAGGGATCAGAAGATTACCTTGTGGAAACCATGGAAGCCTCCTTCAGATACCCAATGGACTACACCTACTATATTCAGAACTTCACCGCTCTACCATACAACCGGGAAGTAAAGCCTAAGCAAGAAGCCACTTTTGCCTACTCTTTCATCCCTAACGAAGCCTTCGCTGGACGACCATTTGGACTAAACATTCAGATTAACTACAAGGATGCCAGCGGTAACTCATACCAGGTACATTTTTATTTTGTTTAATATTTCACAAAATGTGTTATTATAAGTAGAATAATAATTTAATTCAATTAATTTCACTAGATTTAGAAATAATGAAATGATAGGAACGAAAATTAATTTAGTGTACTAACTGCTAAGTAATTGTTTTATACCATGTTAATTTAAACTTTCACTGTATACCATACACTATATTAGTTAGATTAATATTATTTGTATGAGGCATATTATATACAAATATGCATTACTGAATGTTGTCATTAACTAATATAAGCTAGTTAAAAGTTAATGGTTGAGTTAACACTAGCTAATAACTCGTTTTATCATTTGTCAATAAGTGCATGCTTTTGCAATAATTTGGTACTTAAAACTAGATTATGCACGTTCTGTTAAATAATTTATTGTTGGTAGTAAACAATAGGTATAAAATCATATATAATATGGCTTATAAAATGAACATTTTGCTACATATGTAAATTTCCAATAAATTATGTTATCTACCTAGAAAAAAAAACACTTATGTTTGTGGATATAAATAACACTACATAAATTTTTATAATCCAAATTCGTCCTAATGCAAATTTGATATTATTTTAGGAAGCCGTCTACAACCAAACAGTGAACATTGTAGAGATCTCCGAAGGATTAGACGGAGAGACCTTCTTCCTGTATGTGTTCCTCGGAGCAACCTGTGTGCTCATCCTCGTGTTGGGACAGCAAGGTCTATCGTCTCTCGCTCGTCGCAGATCACCGAGGTCTGCTCCTAAACCCCTGGAGACAGGCACAGCTAACGATGTTGATTACGACTGGTTGCCTAGAGAAGTTGTTAACCAGCTTAGTAAGTATTCAATTTAACTAACTTATAATCAATCAAACATATATGAAATATGAATTATAGTGTGTAGCTTAATAATTGATAAGGATTTGATGATATACTATATCAGTTAACAAGAAAAGAGTATAAAGAAAGGCTAGAGATATATTTCCATTTATGTTATTTGTGTTATTTGTTATTGATTTGTAGTATTCATATAAAAAATCTATATGAAGTGAGTATTGCATATAAAGTCTAAGCTAAAGACAGTACTAATACAAGAAACAAAATGTAATTGTTACTGTATATTTATAACATTTATAAAATTTAACCAATTTATTTTTGTTACAGAAAAATCGCCCAAAACCCCAAAACAGTCGCCACGCATGAGGAAGGCGAAACGATCGGCAGGAGATGACTAAATTTAGTTTTTAGTTAATTCTTAGTTACCATCTACTGCTGGAGGGAGACAGTGATCAGTCAATTAAAATAAGAATTAGACCCATATTATAATATACTGCCTAAATTAGACTGTTCTGTGTATGCAAGAAACATAGACAAATAAAGTTTCATTTTCACTTTCCATAGACTATAAATAAATTCTTCATAAAAACCACACACTTCTATGGATAATTCTTAATTCTTATTTTATTTGAAACAAGTGAACAGACTGTGTGTTTAGTTTAAGTGTGAGAGTAAATTATGGAACAAATTGAGTGGACATCCTTGCAATAATGTTGCGTTACGAGAAGACATTATTTAATAATAAAAATGTTACATTTTTAAGCCATTGTTTTTATTTTTATATTTAACCTGAACAATTCTTATTCTGAAAACAAAGCTGTTTTCTGATTCTAATTTCAATCCTTTTAATACTATTATAGCTTGCTCTATAGTTGCTAGATACAGTCTAGTTAACGAAGTAATTAGTAAAAATTTCGAAATTAATAGTATAATACAGACGTATTTATTTCTCGCACCAAAGGTTTTTTGTTTAGAATCACAAGGCAACCTAATTACTTTATGAACTGGTCCTTTAAGTTATTGTATTCGATCGTGGTATCAATTGAAATAATTTAATTGTTAATATTTAATAGTACTAGGCCATAATAGAAAATAATATAGATTATTTTATTATTTATCCTATACATTACATTCAATTTTATTTATTTATTATAATTTTATTTAAAATTTCAAATACCGATTTTATAGTACCGATTATTTTTATGTCAGCACTATTGACGTATGCTCCTATATTTTATCTGTGCCTAAATTCTTTTTCGTACACGCCAATTGCGTTGCACGTGTATTTAGTGAGTTTTGCTCGATATCTAAATAAAATGGACAAGCCAAACGTTCTTGCTCGCGTCGTCAAGGTTTTGGGCCGTACCGGCTCCCAGGGACAATGTACCCAGGTTAAGGTCGAGTTCATCGGAGAGACCAGCCGTCAAATCATCAGGAACGTGAAGGGACCCGTGCGTGATGGAGACATCCTCACCCTTCTGGAGTCTGAGCGTGAAGCTAGAAGACTAAGATAAACAGGTAAATTCTGATTACAAAATTATTCTTAACTTAATTATAAATTTCATTCATTGTTTCATTATTCAACAACATCATCCTAACCTATTTGTAATTCGTAATCAAATCATTTAAAGTAATTTCTAGAATGTGACATACATTCTAGAACAACAGAATGTAAAATGTAGCTAATAGCTAAATAATATAATAAATTTTCTGTTTCAGGTTGTTAGGACCTCTAGTTTTAAGGCTTTTATGTATCAACTATGTTAAACAAATTTTAAGTGAACATCAAGACCGTCAAAGATGAACATCTAAATTCAGCTCGTATAATAAACACTTAACATCCAATTTTGTTTTATTTCTTTATAGTTTTTAACAACCTCTTACTTTTTCAGGTTTAAGATGTATCAGTAAGGTAATTAATACTACATTTCAATCGAACTTAATTTCAGCGGGTTAAATATAAATTTCATTAGTGATAATAATAACCATAACCATACAAAAGCTGTTGCTCGCGACTTCGTCCGCGTCGATTTCTTTTTCCATTATTTTTTCGCTCCTATTAGTTGCAGTGTGATGGTATGTAGCCTAAAGCCTTCCTCGATAAATTGTCTATTCAATAAAAAAAGAATTTTTCCCGAGAAGTAGTTCCCGAGATAAGCAGGTTCAAACAAACTAACAAACTCTTCAGCTTTAATAATATAGTATAGATTAATATTATTATAATGTTTTCATTTTCCTATGTATATAACAATTTGCCATTTGATGATGTAAGTAACTAGCTCCATACAAAGTGCTAGTAAGAGGTGTCAATGTGTTGACTCTTGTTGATGTTCGGTGGTTTTGTATTGCTGTTACATCTATATCTGAAATTAACAGTTGTAGAATGTGTTGGTAAGTATAAACATCAACACCCAGACCAATACTTATTATTAATTGTTTAATGAAGTCCAAGTATGGTTTTTATCTCGGAGCATATATTCATGCCTGAAGGATGAATAATTCTTGCTAGTTCTCTGTAGAAACTGCCATCTGATCCAGTAGTAAATGTTTTGTAATACCATGACTATTCAAAAGTAATACTATATGTAGTTAAATAAAGATATATTTAACTTTAATATACATTAATCTTTGTAAACCCCATGTGATGAAGTATTTAATGAAATTGTTTCTTGTTTTAAAATTTAAACTAACTTTTAGAGCTCTTAAACTTATGTTAAGGATTGCAAGGGAATTTGGATTGGGAAACTATCTCTATAATTAGTTGTCCAAAATAAGGAAAATCTAATTAATGTTTAAAAAAATGATATACTTTTAGATATTTCAATAAGAAATTTATTTAAACTACTTACATTGGAATATTAATAAGGTACATGATGCAATTACTGATTTAAAATCACAATATTCAAATTGAATATCTTCGTTAAAATATTATTTATCTACAATTAATACAAAATATATAGGAAGTGTCAATGTTTTAACATTTCTAAGGAAATGACCTCTAAGTACAACCATCCAAAGTTCTAGCCTGAATGCAGTCATTGTCAAAATCAACTACTTTTAATACTGAATTATGAATTTTTAAAACTACATGAACAGAGTGAATATCGGTACACTATTAACACAAAAAATGGTTGAATTTTTATTCAGAATGATAAAGACAGTATTGAAGCTAGTACATATTGACAACGACCGAGTTCAGAGTAGAGTTTCTGGTCAATAATTAATATTTGACTATAAAATTCTAACAATAACTGTACAATAATAATTACAATTGTTAAACACAACAATGTTAAATAAGTACAAATCGGCACATATCCCCAAGGGACTATAACAATAACTATTACACAAACTTTATGTAAACAAAACATGTTTTATTTACAACATTATACATCGTAATTTCGGTTTAACGTGACGTCAGCAGATTTTGGCCGTGTCTTGCCCTTAGGCGACAGGAACACTTGATTTTGAGCACTTCGCGTATACATTTTTACTTGAAATTCACTAAGTGTCGTACTTTGCCACTTCGCATTGGCTGCCCCAAAATAAACAGTTCCCTATTCCACTGTAACATATGAGGACGACTGCTGCCATAAACATTACGCTGCACACCGTACAAGGCTTTCGTTCGAGAAAGAAACCTATCAAATATAACACCATGAACATAACATGTGTATTCACTAGCGCCGGGTTGACTGGCTTCGGAATCAAGAGCACTGGAATAAGCCATTGTAAGCAGTACATCTTGTCAGTTCTTTTGATTACCTTACGAGGATACAGACGCTGATAGGTTTCGACAGCGCAATCGTCATATTCTGTAAGATATAATTATTAAATAAAAGAGAAATAATGTCAAGGTATCCAAAAATGCGTAATACAACAATCGCCGCAAAAATATATTTTGACGTAAAAAACATAGAATTTTGACATTTATTATCATGACATAAGCAAGGATTTGTTTTTTTTTTGTTTTTGATAACATTAAACATAGAATATTGCTAGGCTTATAATAAATTATATTTACTTATTACAGAAAAAAGAATATTATCCTAAATCGAAAAAAATGTACGATTGTGAAATATAAATAAAATTTATTGCACACTTGATCATCCTCATGATATGAATGTGTTAATTGTAAAGGAATACTTAACTATTTACTTGCAAGTTGCAACCTCTGTTCTATGAATGTATAGTTTGTATACTAATAGACTTTTCGTTATAGAATTTATTGTCATACCTATTATATTTTTAAATAGGTACCTATGTACATACATTCTTGTTTATAAATAATTTTTGTTGTAACATCTTTTAA
This sequence comes from Eurema mandarina, assembly GCA_018238005.1. Taxonomy (NCBI): domain Eukaryota; kingdom Metazoa; phylum Arthropoda; class Insecta; order Lepidoptera; family Pieridae; genus Eurema; species Eurema mandarina. Next base: position 9,549 of record DWAJ01001386.1, on the reverse strand, counting down.
GTTTTCAGAAGCGTATTTATATAATTTTACCAAGCTCTAAAAAATAACTTTATTTATTTTATTTACTTCTGTTGTAAGCTTACACTTTTTCCCTACTTGGTCTGTCTCTAAAGCAAAATATTATATTCAAATAAACAACGATAACATGATTGATATACCAAAAAATGCCAAGTCAGCTTTAGATATAGGCTCTTAAACGACTTTCAATTTTAATTGAAATTCCAGCTATTTAACACAGACTTTGACGATATCAATTTAATATATATTTAATAGTTAAATTTTTCTACATCGTAGTATAGTAGTACTATTTAATTAGATATAATACCACTAATTATAATATAAAATTTTATAAACATGTACGTGTAGTTTTGAACAATTATCTAGAACTACTAACTAATAGCTCAAAGAACGAATAAAATAGCAATTTAGAATACCTACGAAGTGAAGTAAACCTCATCCTACTATGTATTTTATGTAACTATAATAAAATCATTCGACAGCTAAGACTAATGATTCCGGTGAACCGATTGAATAACCTTTATACATATACTCTTCATTTTGAAAAGCCTTTACTTTTACGCATGCGCACACCTATCACTACCCTTTGTTGAGAATTTCCCGCCAGTAATAATCCGGCATCCTCAATGGCTGCCAATTTTTGCCCACCTCCATAATAAATTACCATCTAGAACACTCCAGCAGTCCTTCCCCAAAATGTGGTTTCGTAGCGTGTAAATTTAATATTAAATTATTGCTATTAAAATCGAAATGTTTCGATCGATACCTATGTCGAAGTTCATTCACTCGTAGGCATCGCGTTCGAACATGCTTGCCACAATGTGCCCGAATAATTTAAAGAATTAGTGTAATCCGACTAAGACAATAATTACGACTGAACTTTAAAGAGTCTTTAACAATGGCGAACACGGCGCATCTGATGCGGCGACAGAGCTCGCGGGATTTGTACGCCCAGAGATCCTTAGAACGAATGGAAATGAAGGAATTGAGGGGGCGACTGGTGAATCTAGAAAACGGTCAGCCTTCCCGCCCACATGTGATGTACGGTGCCACGAACCAAGCTTTCGAAGACACGAGTCCAAACAGGCAATCAGAAACTCCTACCAGTAAGGAGAGTTCTGTAGAAGGAAGGGGTGCCTTCAAGCCTGAAGGAGGGGAAGGAGAACGCGAATCATGGGACAGTAAACTGACCTTTCTGCTGGCAACAGTTGGGTACGCTGTAGGCTTGGGTAACGTCTGGAGATTTCCATATTTGGCCCAAAAAAATGGAGGTGGAGCATTTCTTATACCATACTTCGTGATGTTGGCTATTGAGGGTATACCGATCTTCTATTTAGAACTGGCGATCGGTCAGCGTTTGAGAAAGGGAGCGATCGGAGTGTGGCATCAGGTGTCACCTTACTTGGGAGGAATTGGAATTAGTTCCGCGGTCGTATCTTTTAACGTCGCGTTGTATTACAACTCTATTATCGCTTGGTGCCTGTTTTACTTCGCCCAGAGTTTTCAGGCTGAGCTGCCGTGGTCGGAATGTCCTAAGAAATACTTCAGCAATGGATCATATACTACGGAGCCTGAATGCGCAGTAAGTAGCTTAAAACGATATTCAAAATAGGTAAACCTTTTATAAGCACTTATATTAATTAAATTCGCAAAATATAATGTCCAGGGTCGTATACACAAAGCAGCTTTTCTTGACCTAACCAATTTACGGATACCAGTCAAGTCGTTTGAAATACTCAAAAGCGGGTTCAAAACCTTTTTAAATTAAATACCCGGTAAACCTGACTTATGAATAATGAAAGCTTAGGCACTACTTACTGTAACTCCATATAGCATCTACCATATAAGCTGTAAAGTACCTATTACTGTAAAACTTGTCATCAATAATCAGACTTGGGAACTTTTCATTCAGTCTTCTGCGTAAAGTGTCTTGTTAAGGCTTATGGTGATTATATTTTATATATGAATATAATGCCTGCCATCTAATATTATTATTTGCTTATTCTTTAAAATAAATAGTCGCGTTCGCCCGCGTTGCCCTAAGCTCTCTAGGTATCTCATTGGAATGATAAAAAGCCTATTGAACTTCACGATTGTAGCGATCTAGGAACCAAAAAAATCTGGAGATCATTCCATATTTCCTGACAAAGCTCATTTAGCTTAAAATAGACAAATTAAAAAAATATGACTAACTTTAATAATGATAATGATTAATTTGGTCGTCATTTACCATAGGTAAATCCCTTAAAAGATCAAATAATCAACTAGTTTGCCAAACGAATTCACTTATAAGTAATTCCTGTAGCGTTCATAACATCCAATAACATAAATTAGTCACTAAACCCGAAGTTAATTACGCAGAAATACTGCGGAATGTTAACACCAGTGCAAATGAAATTAAACAAGGCACCATTTATGTGCCGCACCTACTGGTAGAATAATTGAATTTTCAGCTTGTGAAGCCATAATCTCTTCATTGTTTTACCATTTTTCTTTCGTGTACTTTGACTTAGCATAAATTTAAATAAACGGCCTGTTCTTAACGGCTTTTAACGTTCGGAAAAGTAAAAAAGTCTTGACAATTTGTTGCTTGTGTGTTAATTTCTCTAGTATAACGAATTTTTGTAATCATTGGAGTTTTTTGAAGATCTAATATAGCGTATAAAGCAGATACGGCCTGTTATCCCGAACAAGAGGAATACTCTTTTGTCTTTAATGTCGTTTGTTTGCAAGCCGGCTGATAAAGTTAAATTTGATCTTAGCTGTCAAGCTCCGCGAATGTTCATGGCGATGACCACTTTCCATCAGGTGGCTCGCTTGCTCGTTTGCCCCCTTTGATATATTATAATATATGGACATACTTATAACGCTTTGTAGACTTAGTATACTTAAGTTAGGAAACTTTGATATTGGCTATCACATGAAGCGGTATTAAAGTTTTTCTTTAATCTTCGACCGTGATTTATATTTCTCAAGTAGGAAATTTTCTTAGGCCTTATAAAAACTTTGTGCAAGATTGTGCTGATTATAAAAGGGTTTTTAATCGAAAGAAACTTTCTGTCACCATTGATAAGAAGTTAATTGAATGGGGAGCGATATTCTGCTTCTCCCTCGTATTTTTGAAAATGTATTTTTAACCTTCCTTTTAATGTACTTTTTTAATTAAATGCAACTGAGGACATTCGCCTACTGGTAAACGATCATTTCATCCTATTCGATATAACGACTCACGAGTGCGTTGTCGACCTTTAATGGAAAACGTAAGGCTTTCTGATTGAAGGGAACAAAGAAAATGATAAAGACAGGTGGAAAGGGAAAAAGAGTCCTCCGGTGAGCCCATATAAGTATTTTTTATATTCTCTATTTAGAGCAAGGTCTTTCCTGACTATGTTTATTTTTAACGTGTGTTTTGTGTAGGTACTGTTTTCATGCACCAATATGCTCTAGAATAAATATTTTTCTTTTATTTTCTCAGTCTCAGACTAGTACTTATATAAACTGTTACAGAATATATTATATTAATATACCTACATAGGTATATTAACTAAATTAATTCAATCGCATAGTATATGATAATTAATTAAAGTCTGCACGATTTGAACGGTGTTAATTAACAGTAAAGGATAATTAAAACACCCACAACATTTTAATGGCGCATGTAATTATTGAAAGAGAAAATATAAATTTAAATTAGGAAAATTATAAGAGGTTAAATAATTTTGTTAGCTCAAAAGTTAGTTTGGAAATTCGCTTACTTGGAAAGGTTCGTTCCAGATTTATGGAATTCGTTAATTTTGACCATTCTAACTTCGGAACTCTATTTTTATAGGGTGCCAAAGTTCTGACACGCAGAAAGTTTGGGTCCCGAAACAAATTTGATCGGTTATATAAGAAGCAAAACTAGGTTATTTTTCTTGTGTAAGTCTATAATGTTATGTTTTTTTTTACTTTATTGTATGTACGCTTTATTTATTATTTATAATTAACGTCAGTTCATTTAAAGCTGTCAAATGTCAATGCTAATATTTTTAAAAAGTTAAATTTGACACTTTGAGCAACGCATTAAGGCGGGAAAATATACTCATTAAAGTCATACGACAGATAAAATAATTATAGATGAAATCATTGGATTTGTAGCTATTTTCTTTGTTTATGTTTTTAATTGTACAAGTAATGTAGGAATTAACTACTTTTGTAATTTTAAACTTTACATTTTGACGTTTCTAATCTGTCCTAATAATGTCAACAAAAACGACATATGGGTTTTACTAAAGTCTAAATTAAAATTGGACCTCCCGCTGAAAATTATTTGGCGGTATGCCAAGAGGGAGAATTTAATATAGATATATCTAGAAACGTAGGGTTAGATTAACGATAGGGCTGGGGCTTAAAAGTATTTTTTATTAATTTATAACTACAGAATACAGATGAAAGTACAATTAAAAGTCGGATTTATTTTTAGAAGCAATAATATCCTTTATTATATGTTAGTACTGGTAAGATCATAGAAAAATGATATCGAATCCTTATTATTATTATGGTACACAAAAGTCCAGTCATTTAAGCTTAAATTAGGTAAGAATCTCGGAAATCGAGCTCAGCGGAATCGGATACTCAGCTGTAAGTCTGTAAATACTTGTATAGATCGCTTCATTTATGTTTAGCGCTGGACGAGAATAGCTGCAATCGGTAGAATCGCGCTCGTAATTGACGTATTGGTGCGAGAAAGACAACACGACTGGGACAACCAATCAACGCTCGCGCACCCGACGATCACGCGCCCCGCGCGCCGTGCCGTTACCTCGATACCTTATTTTTAACTTCTGCGCAGGTTTTGTTCAGCGCTAAAGATTCGTGACGCAACCTATACATTGACGTATAACAAAATATTATAATCTAAGCTTGTTTATTGACATTTCCGAAGTGAACTTACTAAAATTAATTACTTACATAAACTTATTGGAACGATCGATGAAAAATAGAAATACAATTTTTATTTAACGTAACTTCAGTTTCATTTTACTATACTTTTCAAGAGCCGTCCTAAATATAAGGCAAAAAAAATCTATATGATTACCACGATCCTACGTAACGATTTAATATTATTTTGTTCAAATGTGCTACTTTAATTTTAAAATTTAAAAGGAATTAAATCCCATGTAGCAAAACAATCGGGCCATTACGAAAATTAAGAATCTAGCTCATTGATAGAGTTATCCAAGACGAAGGTATATATATGTAAATTACATACATCATAAATGCGCGCAGATCGCTTATATACTACGCTTTATAAGACAAAAAAACGTTTATTAATATAAACCTATAAAACGGACATTTATGCATAAACTTACAAAATCATCCCGTCCAAAGGCATTGTCAGAATTTCTTTACCATTTTGTGTATCCACTGGACATAGATAAAAAACTTTTCTTTAACACCTACATTCACAAAGCTTTTCTTTGCAGGTAAGCAGTCCCACGCAGTATTTCTGGTATCGTACAACCTTGCAAATATCGGAAGACATCAACCACCCAGAAACCTTCAACTACAAGATAGCATTAGCCCTAATAATAGCCTGGATTCTCGTCTACATGTGCATGATAAAGGGCATCGCATCATCAGGGAAAGTCGTCTACGTCACAGCTACGTTTCCCTATATAGTACTTGTAATATTCTTCTTTAGGGGAATAACTTTAAAGGGTATGGGAGATGGCCTGATCCATCTTTTCACCCCGAAATGGCATAAGATCCTAGATCCAGTAGTATGGTTAGAAGCGGGCACACAAATATTTTTCTCGTTAGGACTCGCCTTCGGAGGACTTATAGCCTTCAGTTCCTACAATCCTGTAGATAACAACTGCTACAGAGACGCGATTATGGTCTCTATGACCAATTGTTTAACGTCCATGTTCGCTGGCATAGTGGTCTTCTCGATAATTGGCTTTAAAGCTACGATGGTGTATGAGAAGTGTTTGGAAAGTAGAAACGAGACTCTTCTAGAGATTTTTGGGACAGCTTATAAAAGTATGGTGTTGCCAGAGGCTGGAAAAAACGTGACGTTTGAAATGAATGGGAGTATAATGCATTTAATGATGCCGCAATTGCCAGAATGTGATCTGCAAAAGGAATTGGATAATGTGAGTATTTTACTTTAGTTTATTAATTAAAATAAAAAAATATATTATATAATACAATAAAAACAACCATAAAAAAATATTGCCACTCTCAAAAACGTACCTATAACGTTATTATTACTGAATTAATCTTAGGGATTATTAAGTCAAGACAAAAATATTAAATTATTCATTTCTACTACAATATTAGCGCTTGCATTTTAACAAATTCTTCATTAGATTCAGATAAACCTAAATAATTTTTGAATCAGACTATATAAATAAAAGGATTAAAATACAAAAGGGTCATTGTCCTGTGATAATGGTAAAAGGGTTTAATACCTCATGAAACGAAATAGACTCAGAGAGAATTCAACGTCGAATGAAATAGGAGGGGTCATTGGGCAGATTAATTAATTTCACGTCTAGAACTCTATAGCTATAGAACCAAAAGATATTTTATCAAGGTCATAGAACTTGTTATTTCTGTTGAATTAAAAAGTATACATAATCTAAGATGTCATGTGATTGTGAGTGTTCCCTGCTGTTAAGCCTATAGAAACTTTCTTACTTAATAAATGCTTTAACCCTAAGGCTATTTCTACACCAAATGTTATCGACATCGGTACAGTAGCGTTAGCTCGAAATCATAAGGTACATACAGAGTAACTTTCGAATTTATTTACTTATACGTAAAGTTACAAAAACCAAAAGGAAAAACTAAACTAAACTAAAATACAGACTCCTTATGCTCATGCTTATGCTTTATGGCAAAAAGCCATTTTTTCCAATCAACCAAACCATATTTAGAATGTTATTAATTTCTAAATACTTACTTTACATTGGATCTAGCCGCACGTGTATATTTAACAAAGGAAATAAAATAAAAGTAAAATATTTCTGCTCATTCGGAGTCTCGAGGGAATTACAGTGAGCAAAAATTCCAATGGTTCTGTTTTTATTTTCAATTACCTTTTAAATCTTTTGGGATTGCTATCGTGAACATTCTGATCATATTTAAATATATAAAATATTAAGCCATTAATAATTTACGTTCAAAGGAAGTAAAAGTTTTTGTAATTCACTTTAATATTGCTTTATTAATGACTTTAAAAATGTTTTGAAAAGAAAGAAAATTGTACATACGCTTCGTAAGTGATTACGCTTTTTTTCATTATCTCCATTCTTCAAAGATTTTTGCTAAAATTTGGTACACAATCACACATAGCCTGGATAAACATAATTATAGTATACTCTTTATCCCGGTATTACTCTAGGAATGGAATTTACGTGAGTAAATCTTCATAACGTTGTATAAACTCGTATTCCTAGTAACAGCACAGTCTTCCAAGAAATTTCCATAAGCAACGTATCTAAAGCAAAACAAGGAAATAAATCCAATACATTTTTCCATTACAGACGGCATCTGGCACGGGTCTCGCGTTTATAATATTTACTGAAGCTATCAACCAATTCCCCGGCGCTCAATTCTGGTCCGTTTTATTTTTCCTAATGCTGTTCACATTGGGAATAGATTCCCAATTTGGGACACTAGAGGGAGTTGTAACGTCCATCGTGGATATGAAACTGTTCCCGAATCTTCGAAAGGAGTACTTGACTGGTGGAATTTGCCTCTTATGCTGTCTGTTGTCTATGGGATTTGCTCATGGCGCTGGGAGCTATATTTTCCTTCTATTCGATATGTACAGCGGAAATTTTCCACTGCTGATCATCGCTCTGTTTGAATGCATTGGCATTTCTTACGTGTATGGAGTGAAGAGGTAAGTGACTTTGCTTTTCAATTAAATTTAGTTACGTTAAATTTTCTACTATTCAAATATCATATCCCTGATTGGTCTATCAATGATATTATAATCATATAATTCAGAAAATATAAAATTTACTAGAATAATTAGCCAAGACAATTCTTTGTTAGTTTGTATAGAAATGTAGGTTGGCTTTGGCTTGCATCACAGTGTGGGCGTCTCGAGAAAGGTCAAAGGATGTTTCCATTGAATAATGTTCAACATAGATTTACTGGGAATAATATTATCACGAAGTCGGATTTATAAAAGGAGTTAATTAACATAACAGTTTTAAATGTGAATATGTTAATGTTATAGCTGTTAGAACTAACTAAACTAAACGTACCATAATCTATTTAGTCCTTTACGTATTTGTCTCAATTAAAATAGCAAAAACTTGTCTATAAAAACGAGTCTCAAAGAAAAAGATTTGAGATAAATTAATAATATGTAATTGAAAAAATAAGTCGGTTCGTAACGTCGTAAGTTTACAATCAAACTACGAATTTATTATGAACAAATGTACAACGGGTCTACGGCGTAGCAGCTATGTTTTTCTTACAATAACTTTATTTAAGCGTACTGTAAAAAAACAACGACAACAAACAGGAAAAATTGTATAGAACGCTTAGAACAAGATTACTTGATAATGTGCAATATCACCAGATTCACTTCGATTAATTATAATACATATATCGCAACTAATGCGTTGAATTGCGAACGCTAAGATATCCCCACAGTCTATTACAGTCTATCGAAGTTATTATAAAATTAAACTTTTTCAGATTCGCAGATGACATAGAATCTATGACAGGCCAACGACCAGGCATATATTGGCTCATATGTTGGAAGTACCTGTCTCCATTGGCAATGATATCAATCCTGATATCCTCCTTCGCTGAACTGGCCATGGAAGGCTCAGGGTACGATGCCTGGATCAGCTCTGAAGGGGACACCGAGAGGAAACCTTGGCCAATATGGGCCATCTTGTTGGTGTTGGTGCTTGTACTAGCATCTGTTTTGTGGATCCCTGGGTTGGCTATTTGCAGGTTGGTTGTTGGCTATTAGAAAGGATTTTTTTTCTATGAAATAAGGCGTAATTGTTTTGTAATATGCAATGATATTATGAAGATAATTTGTAATTTACATTTGTACTTTTCTGGGGTCTGGTGTTGCTATGTATTGTATGTATGTATTAACAAATGAAAAGTATGTATATGTAATTTATTCCGCTATCTAGTTGCCATATAACAAGCTTCTGCTTAGCTTGGAACTAGAGGGCGCTGTGTATAAATGTCCTGAAATATTATTATTATTAATTATATGGCAATTTGAATAACATTTTAAATGCGGTATTGAACAAATATCACATGCGCGATTCAGAACTCAACGCAGTCGTTACTGTTCCCACAGAATATGTTATCTGAATTATAACTAAGCACGATCCGATTTTACCAGAGTATTTATGACATACATAGATATAGGTCGTGTCACGAATCTTTAGCGCTGAACGAAACCTGCGCAGAAGTCAAAAATAAGGTATCGAGGTAACGGCGCGGCGCGCGGGGCGCGTGATCGTCGGGTGCGCGAGCGTTGATTGGTTGTCCCAGTCG
>DWAJ01001385.1:0-22715 GCA_018238005.1 Eurema mandarina | reverse complement strand
CCGGCGCGCCGCCCGGGCCCGCGCTGGCGCCGCTGCAGCGCTTCCTCGCCTGCGTCTACATGAAGCGGGCCATGCAACGCGCTGTCCAGCAGGAAGAGTTTGTATGTATACCATCTATTTCATGAATATCCTCTGTTTAGTTTTAACTGTACGTTTTTGCTGCCGCAGAGAGCTATACGAACTTTTGAGTGCCATTGCGATACTATAAAGCTACTATAATATACAATAATAGTTAAGTTCGACGTGTAATTCAATTATTTCCGTTTATTTATAAATCTTAACCCTCTTGCAATTTTCCTCTACGTGTATTTTTGGCCTTTCATTTATGAACATTTATGTATTGATTTATTATTCTTTGTGTGTGCTAACAGCTGACGCTGGTGTCGGTGGACGCGACGAGCCTGACGTTCCGGTGCGACACGGCGTGCCTGGCGGCGCGCGTGGCGCTGCACCCGCAGCACATGCAGTCGCTGCACCTGCAGCTCACGCCGCTGCCCGACAACAAAGACAACTGGGCCGCTGAGGACTTGCAGGTATGCGCATGATTCTCGTTCAACAATGAAAAGAGAATAATATTATTATAATGCTTTTGTATTATTTTGCTTGTTGGATAAATATCTCATATAGATTACCATCTATGTTATAATCTACAAATCAAAAACATAAATGTGAAATAAGAGCCAAGTTCAATATTATGATAAATGCCTTGGTTGTCGACTTCAACGACAAAAGAAGTGAGATCTAAGTGTGTACCAAGTTCAATGGTCAGTCCTGAAATTTATTTATAAGTAACAGTATAACATATCATACCTTCTTATAACGTAAGATAATGTATTGTAGCCTGAGGTCTGTCTTAGCTAGTTCTGATTGGATTGAAATTTACGTCGTGATTTTAAAGAGTCCACAAGACTCATTATTTATCTAAATATGAATAATCTAGTACTGCATCTAATTTGTCAGAACATAATTAGAAGTTCAAGCAAAATTGAAGTAGAAGAAAAACATGTACATTTTAATTTTATTTTATGTATCGGAGTCAGGGTCTTAGCACTTATTCTATTCGCAATTTCCAGGCTGACCTGAAAGCGGGTCGACCTGTTACGCCCTAAGCTCAAATGAGACGGGCACATGCAACAGAATGTAAGGTGAACCAAATTAAATTAAATGCGCTTTTCGGAAGTTTTTATATCTGATTGTCTTAGGCCCTAAGACTTAGGGTAAAGATTAAAATATTTGTTTTATATAAAACACATTGATAACAACGTAATATTGAGAATGTATTGTGTATTATATAAATTTGGTAGGTACTCAGAATAAAGGACGTTGAACAATTTGTATGAAATCAAGCTAAAAATGTTGATTACCAACATCAGTTTAAACCAATAAATATTAAGGATAGTGATATATAAACCTATTTTATTTTTAAAGTAGCACTGACATTTTCATCATTTTCTAGAATGGCGACCGATTTGATTCACGTATTGGAATACGAGTCTTAATTCAGTATCCCGATTCGCTTGAGGCTAGCTGTGACATTTTGAATCACTGAATTTCTGCATATTTGAAATGTCTATTAGTTTGAAAGGTTCTGCAAATTTTAGGACTTATGATGACTACGACTTAGAAAAAACTGTTCTATTGGTTTGCTACTTTTAGTCTCAAAAATACTGTTATTATAATATTATTATGTTCGGTAGATACTCACGCCAGAAATGCGAATATCGAACAATAAAATTATGCAGAAGCGTAGAAGTTTTGCAAAAATTATATGTATATTGAAATATAAAAACAGTTTTCTTTTTCTTCCTGCAGCAAAATGTGTCAGTTCAGAGATGGGTATATTAAAACAAGCACGTAGTTAGCATAATATGTAGATTCCCAATTTGAATTCAGTTCTGTATCTAAATTTTGATACCGGCGGTTGGCAAATTTTCTAGAAAGATAATCAAACACTTATATGAATGTAAATAACATTTGTATACTTTAAGTATTGTTTAAATCTGTTGTATATTTAATATTTTGTGTCTAAAAATTTTAAGAATTTTTAAGCCAGGTGTTTTTTTTATAACAACCGAAGAGGGTAAATAGTAAATCTTCATTAATTACGTTGGTCTAGACTTGTCTCGCTGCACGCAGACAATTTCTGAAATGCAGTACTAATGCGACAGACGATAGGCATTAAAAGGTATTGAAACATCTTATGGATATTTTATTTGATCGTATATTAATGTTTATATTTTAAGGCTCACCGACTTAATAATTTTTCGTTTATCACTAGTAAAATCTTGACTTATATTAACTTATTGTGACTTGAAATTGCAAATTGAAGAGCAACGAATTCTTGTTCGCTTATAAATAATTTGGTTTGATATTAACAATCATCGTTGTGACTTGGCCAAAGGATATGTTTCTAATTACATTTAATCCTTAGTAACGTTATGAAAGTTTGTCCTACATCCTGTATGGATGCGAGAATTAATGTTCGGATGTTTAAACTCTTTCACATACAAACTACTTAATAATTTATTGGAGAATGGATTACCTAACACACACGTATTCAGGATACGTATATTGTATATTGCAACAGGAACTGTTTATACGCGAGTAAAATTAGGCCGCGATTAGTACGTAATTTTTAGAGAAAAACTTATGATCCTCCTCTTAAGGCCTCTTCTTTCTGCTTCTCGGAAGCCATTCTTTATTTACAAGCTCTACGAGAACGAGTACATATTAGATAGATATTAGGGGAACCTTATAATTATTTATTACCCTTAAGTGTACAGACATTACTGTATTACTATGGTAACAAAATCATGTCTATACACTTAAAGGTAATAAATAAATAAAAAAAGGTATTTTATTGGTAATACCTAAATAACATATACTTTTAAAATGCAACAAATTACATTACAATTTGATGTATTTTTGGACCGGTATAGGTAAAGGCTTATATGCGTACTAGATAATAGATATAAATTATGTTTTTTATCTAAAGAGGGACAAAAAATTGCTTTAAAACTATCTGCAAAAACAAAACGTGTAGCTCAAAAACAAAAATTTCAGCGCCGTTTTAATACTATTTTAATTTAGTGGAAAATAAATATATTGAGCATAAAGTATTAGCAGTAATAACTTTATATAGCAATGTTGAATTGTATCTTCTAAAAATGGTAACTATACATATAAAAGTAAGTTTCCGTGAAGTTGCCGGGACCTCGTAATTCATTAAGATGTTACAACTAAAAGAGAAACAGCCTCGATATAGTCAATAAGAAACTATGTTTAGGGTGACCAAAGTTATCATTTTGTGAATTAACGTTATATTTCTGAACACTTCGTACAGATAAAAAAGTGCTACTTCAAGATATTTTCATATTTCAAGGCATATACAGTGTGTTACAAAACAAGTGTCCGATCCGAAAACCTCTTACTATAAACCGGTGGTGGGTCCCTATTTTGCTATCGTTTTTAAAAAATAACATAATTAATTTTTCCAAACAGAAAAATTTACTAAGTAAAATTGTAAAACATACATGGCAACACCGTGTCGCGTTGACGTGCTCTGCTAGCTATACGATCTACGTTGCTAGTATTTGTGAATTTCCTTGAATTTTGTGTAAAGTTTTCACTAGAAAGACAATCTTTAAAACTTTATTGCATTGTTATTTTTAAATGTAAATTTTTTATTTTATTTTATTTGAAAAGGTTTTAAGATAGAGAATATTACCTTTCAGGATCGGACACATGTTTTGTAACACACTGTGTATGTGTTTTAGGGTATCTATATATTGATTTTAAAAGAACAGTATCTTTTTTTAAATCAATCATTTGTAAGTCAACTTCTTATAAGTTTCAAATGTAATTATTTTTTGTTTTATATTTTAAACGATCGAGGTAAATCGGTTGGAGATCGATGGTATGTATACTGAGGAATTTTAGTTCTCATGTTATCAAGTTGGAGAAGGTTTTCTTCAAAATCCACCCACTAAAGACTCCGATTATACAAAGCGTATCATAAACTATGGTTACCTCACCCCAAGTTGACCCGGAAAATTAACTTCAGCCGGGCTATTACCCCGGCAGCATCCCTTCTCTAGCTTTTAAGGTAAGTCCATACATTTTGGAGTGTTTGCAAATGGCTTACATTTTGTAACTTTAAAGCACGTGACGCTTTAAGTGTATTTGTCTTTTGTAAATGATGTCTTATGTTATAACAAGGTTTTGACGTAGATATTTTAGTTTAAGAATATGTCTAATATTGTGTAAAGAAAGATTTATCCATCCAGTATTTGTTTAAAAATATTAATTTTACACACTACACATTACGAAAGTACAAACTTACTGAACTACTACTGAACTAAACTTACAAAAAAAAACATATTAAGCACATTTAAATGGCGGCCGTATAGATAATAAGTGATTTCTACCATTCAACCAAAATAATATAACAATTTTCATGACTTACACCGCCTAGTTAATTTCAAGTGAATATTTATATGCAAAGTATTTTCTTTAAATCAGAGCTCGAGAGCAGCTCGATTCGGATACAAGCACCATGCCACATAAACACCACATTGATATTATACAATTCTCGGAATGCTCGAGATGTCTTGCAGCATTTGTTTCTAAATGTGTAGGTCGATTGCCATTCCGTCACAGTGCACAAAGGCTTCTAATGTCCGTATAGCAAAGTGAATGTACTGTCAGTAGTAGCTGGTTTTGTAAGTAAATTTAAAAATTCTGATGTATTAATTAAATTTTGTTAATACCCTTCCTCTATTTGGAATTCTAAATAGAATCCTATGGCACTTCTGAGTTTGTTGAATAAATATCTGGTATATAAAACTACGAGTGTAAAACAATGAAAACAATAGTAGATCTATATAATATATACACCTAAAGTAACTTTGTTACAGCGTCTTTAGGTACGTTTACCTCTCCTTCATGAAATATAAAATAAATAAATGAAAATAACAATATATTTTTTAAAATAATAATTGAATAATTTTTATTTAATTTAATAATTAAGTATTTCATATTAAGGGAACTTAATTTAATTTATAAATGTAGGTCTCACACTGAAAAGCTTCTAGCGTAGATTGTAAATAATATATTCTAACATTTTAGCGTATTAGCAACGAAGATGCAGACCGGATTTTGCATTTGATATACGATTTTACTCTGCAGCTAATGGGATTGAATTATACATCGATATGACTGAATAAATATGAGCGAGTTTAGTAATTTAAGTATTGAGAAAAAACCAATTTATTAACAAACAAAGAAACCAGTTTTTATTCATCGATGTAAGGATTTTTGAGAGAAATCTTTTGATTTCATCTGCTACCTTTCTAAAATCTAAAAACTTAATAAATTTATTTGACATCTTATTCCATACATAAATAAACTATAGTTTAGTAATGTTTTTACGAGTCAATTACATTAACATTCGACAAAAACAGTAACACGAATGGCTCAAATTATTATTTCTTACTAGGTACTGTCGCATAAATAAATTAGTGTTGCCTTGTAATAAATGGAAAATGTTGCAATTTCCTTCATTTACGAGCGCTGCTTGCGGGTGTCAGCCCCATAAGTGTCACAGGAGAGGGTGACCGCCGCCTTCTGTCTTACAACATTGTCGCTTATTATTTATTGTTTGAAATTATTTTACAACATATAAAACAGTTGGTACAGATTAAAATTGAAATATTACGAATAGTGTAAGAGTACGAAATGGAAAAAAAGTGGACTGAAAATGGTTTGAAAATAAAAAATGGCTTTACGTAGAAAGCTGCCAATACTTTTATTGTTTATCGAACTAATCTTCGTCTTAAGGGTCACTCTATACCATTTTTGCACGCGTTCACCGCATCTTCCTCTCCGATAAAGGGAATACCTTTGAAAATTATCTTTAGCTCTTGGGAGTAAATGAAAGTCACAGGGCGCCAAGTCAGGACCGTAAGAAAACAGACAAACAACGATTGACATAACAGTCTACAGAAACTGTCCTTCCATCCTCTTATTGGTCTCAAATGACAAATGAATGCAATATATTATATACTACATTAAGTAACGAAAGCATTCTAAAATTTAAATTCAAAAATGTTTTCATAACAATGTTTCTAACTGGCCCGTTCTAAACATTTTGAGAGTTACCTAGGTACAGCGTATTTAAGAAATAATTGGCTAAGTATATCTTGATATATTAAAAATCTTAAAAGCTTTAGTAATAAAAAAAAAACATTTTATATAAAAAACACTATTGGATTTTACTAACGTTGAGTACAGCTCCAGGCGTCGTGAAGTTTCTGTAGGGTGGTTTCCTGTTTCTAATGTACTGGAAGATCTTGGTGCCGTGGCGAAGGAAGACGACCTTGTCGAGCAAGTGGGGGGGCACGTCGTGAAGACACCGCAGTCGGACAGAGCTGCCGCGTGCCGCCCAGCGCTCCATTTGGAGCTCTACGCGCACTTCGGTGTGGCCACGTCCTGGAAACGAAGTCAACTTAAAGAAGAAGAAAAGTGCCCTTCAATGAATGGTTCAAGTACAACATTAATAAATATTGTAATATATTATAATTCTGGTGCAAAAGATTATTAAAGAAGAGTGGTATCAAGATGTAAACCTAAATTTGCTACAGATATTTAATTCTAGATGATATAATCAGCTAATATGAAAGATTTATACTAGCTGATTAGGTATCACGGCTAAGGTTTTTTAAATGTCGCGTAATGTATAATATCAAGTTCTGAAAATATTATTATAGACCGCAACTTTTAGTAGGTAATTTATATGTCTCAACATTTTCGAGCTTATTTTCGTTTTCTTATGCCTAACTTTAAAACTTGCACAGAAATGACTCCTTGTCTAAAATATTCTAAAACGGTGACGACATTTGCATACATATAACAGATTTGTTGTTTGTAAGCGTAGAATCTCATGAGAATGTGAGATAAGCGCTTAGAGTAGTCTGAAATAAAGACGTTTTATCTAAAATAGCTGTGTAAATGAAATACATAATTTAATTTAAGTAGCCCAGCTGCGTATCTATTAAGCGTTGACTAACTAATATACTGGGCAAGAAACTTCTGATGGAATTACAAACAATACGGCAAACAACAAAAGTATAAGGTGTAGTTGTAATTTGCGATGTACGGAAATGGGAATACGCGAAAGTATCGCGTAGTGGTTGCGTGTCGCGAGCGATTCGCGGCGCGGGTATGATTTGCACGCTTTACGAGTTCGGCCCAACTATGCAACTCTCTAGTTGGTACGCAGGGGTACAACGCTCGTGTAATCAATTACAATCTGTCGTTATATTTAAAGATTTTTATTAATACAACGTAATTTGATATAGCTGTGTATAAAGGCGTTAAAATTTGATTCAGCTCTGACATCGGCATCTAATAACAATGTACAATACCATAGTCATTACATTCAGTAAAATTACTGAATTACATTCTTATTCTGTAAAATCGCTTACTGTATAAATTTCCTGAATATTTAAGGCATATTGAAAAACAATCAAATCAACTAGCTTCAGAAATTAAATTATTAAACATTAAATTTACTTTAAAATTTAGACGTATAAAACGCGGGTAGATGCGTTTTATGTACACTCGAGCTACTTTGATAAGCCGCATGAACGTCAGTTCGCCAGTAAGACGAATCGTTCTTTAAATTTCAAATTCTACTAGAGAAATATATTAAACTAGCTGTCCGCCACATGTCCGGGTTTATTTAAAGGTATTTATTATTTTTTAAATATAGTTTCTAGTCTTACTTTCTGATAAACTGGTTTCTAATGGTGCAATTTAATTTGGTTTATCAGATACGAAAATTTTTACAAAAAAACAAGTCTAACCCTTTTTATAATAATAGTATAAATTCCTTCAATACGATTGTAACTGACAGAAGTACTTTGAAAAATTTTCTTGTAATATCTTGAAAGCTTTTGTTTCGAATTTCTGATATCGGGGGAATATCTATTGTTGATGTTCTCTTTATTATCACGAAATGTTAGACTTGGGATTGTAAATTTCTTTAAATAAAACCGTGTGCATCCAAAAATATATAACGCTAAGAAGATTGCGAAACAAGAATTATTAAACTTAATGAGAGCGTTTAGATCTATGTAAGACCGTTAACCTTGTATTTGGATTCAATTTAATTTGAAATTGGAAAGCATAATACAGCTTTATTGATATCGCTCAGTCTAACTAGACTGAGTGTCGGAATCGTAGGTATACCCGCGCGTGCTCTCGAAATGGGAAGTACGTGGCTGGTGAGAAAACTACGTATTTTGTGTTGCTACCTTACTTCTGATTCCATGCTTGTTTTGAGAACGTTCTCTTTCATGTATGACGATATAATATATACAGTCTCGAAACACCTGTGCTTTTCACGAAACTTACAGAGGAAATATTTAATTTATAAACTGAGTGTCAGTTACCTTAAACTTATTATATATATACAACTTAAAACGCAAGCTCATTCATTAAGCTAAATATTATTTTACGCGATTGTTAAAATAAGAACATTTTGTCTTAAGTACTATTTTGTTTTGTGTTGTAATTTTCGTAGACGTAATAAACTAAGATCGTTATCTTTACTTTGAGACTTTACGATCGTACAGCTGAACGTTTGTTGCTAGTAAAGTATGCGGTAATTATAATTTAGTTTCTATTATAAATTCTAGACTCGCATAATTGGTCTGGACTCTAGAGACTTGACTTTCTATAAAAGAAAGAATAATAAAGTTATTTCCATGCATTTTAAAAAAGGTACTTTAATCACACATTTTTAAAATAATGTTTAAATTTATTTAATATACATTTTTATCGATAGTATTGTATAGGAATTTATATTGGATAGATATAGTAAAAGTTCAATAACCCCTGATTGTGTGGGAATAGTAGAAAATAAAAATACATCTTTACGAGAACAGCAGCGAGGCCCTTGGGGGTTGTAAAGTGCGTCCCTTCCTTATGAAAACCAATAGATGTTTCTGTACGTGGGATAAGAACTTTAAAATAAGTAAGCAGATTTAATATTTTTATATCTATATACAATACAATTTTGTTTGAAAAAGTTTAAGCCCGACATTGTTTTATTTATGTCTATTTTTCAGTCATTAATAGTAATTATTCATACATTAAGATTTATTAGTTCGAATTATTTATAATTTACGTTTATGTAAACGACTTTCACATACTAATCTTCCTACATTGAAGTAGAGGGCTACGCGAGATATACTCGACCTATTTTTGAAATGTGTCTACAGTAGGTACGGTTTATGTGTACACGAGAAAAAGTAAACCGTATTATGATATACAGGTTAGTGTAGGTTCCAGGATTGTTTTTATGTAGAAGTTGCAAATTTTCGATACATCTGTCTTTGTCATTTCGCATTTGTTTTGATAGTCGGTCTGAAAAATGTGTGCAATGAATCATGTTGATCCGCTACTCTGTCAACGGGCGAAAGAAGGACAAAACATAACTAGTCTGATACGAATACTTGTATAATTGTGTATAATTGGTATCCTCACAATCTCAAAGACAAGGAGATTGTAAGGAATATCATTCAAAACAGTTTCCTACAACATAGTTCAGCACTTCCTATTAATGTTAATATGTTAGTGTGTTATATTTCTCATGATAGCTTTTCAAAGCACAAAACTAATACAGTAAGTACAATTTATAAAGAACTTCTAGAAAATATATACATAATCCAATATATATCTGAAATCTAAGTATACATACATGTTGTCTCAAACGTTTCTCGGATCCAACTAAAAGAGTTTTTGTGTAACATGAATTCTACTTTCAGAAATATATTTCCAAGTGTATCTTATACATTATTAATTTTGTTGTCAGACACATTTAGGAAACTTGTTTTACGTTTCTGAAAATATGTAGTATATTATAGAATATTAGAATAGACAGAAGCGATTGTAATTTATTAGAAATATTTAAAAATTATATCTATTATGCACTTCGTTCATGGCGTGGAATAAATATTGTATTCCTTATGACTCTTATTATAATGTCAACATAATATCAACATCACACTTGCTTGCTAGTTGATTCAAATAAATTTGAAGCATACTTCTAAATAATTAAAACTATAAAAGAGACTATGTATTGCTAATTTCGAAGTTAGCACTTTGTGTTTCTAACTATTTTTAATCTCTTTCCAGAGTATTTAAATATTCAACAAGGCCCGGCGCCGGATGTGGCCGCCCCTGAAAGCATACAACGTTGCAAAGAATTTTGCAATATTTTTCCTGTAAGTTTCGTATGCAAATTGCACGTAAAATATTATATTTTTTATTAGGTTTTATATTTTTCAGTGCGTGTTTTCAAATAGAATTAGTTAAATTATAATCAATGTTGTATATAGTGATGAGATGTAGGTATATACTTTTTGTAATTTTTTCATTATAGTTCTAACATGTTTATCTTTATGTACGTTAATAAGCTTTAGTAGTCCTAACTGATAGTGGTTTCCTATAGGATAACTAAATACAAACACGTATGAGTTTTCCCGTTGTATAATATTGTATTACAGTGTTCTGATGATATCCCTTTTTAAATGTAAATGTCCGATGGATTTTTATTCAATTTGCTTTTTCGAAATTAAATTAGTATGGAGGTCGAAACAAGATTGAATTTGTATAATTTTTATGTAAATTGAAACTTCAATAAAAATATGCCGACTTCATTAAAGCAAGAGACGGCTTTGAAAATCGACAGTGTTTCGATATTCAACGATTGCTTGCGTGATATCTAGTAATATCAATAAACTCGAGTTGGTACATAGATGATAAATACTTTTATGAAATAAACACCTATTTTCATGCTGTAAAAATGTGACTAAAATATTAAAATACACTCGATGATATAAAAAGCAGTATCAATTCCCTGTTGTTAGGTATATTGTATCTCTCTATAAAATCTCATCGTTGTATAAGCACGCTAAAGCTTGAACACAAAGTTTATATGTTGTACAAACTGCTAAAATATTTAGTGTCGTAAACCCTGCAGCCTCGTGCAATGTGACAAAACTGTAAAATAAAAATAGAGCGTCATTTGTCCGTCTGTTACTGTTTGTGAAACAATTTATTTAGTTCGTATTTTACAGCGGCTTTATATCCGTTGCAAATTTTAGAAGCAAGAAAGTTATTGACTGGTGATGAATAAATTAACAAATATATTTTTTAAACAAAAGTATATCAGAGGTTCATATCATCATTCTTTCAGCCTATTCTAGCTTCAATCCTTATTATCCCTTTAGTTGTTATAACGTTTACTAGTAGAGGTGATACCTTGTACATTTGTACACTAATAACTTCCCAGATTATTTATTGATCATTTCGGCAAATGCTTAATGTTTTTAATAAAACGTGGTAACGTATCTCCAAAACCGAGACAATATGAAATTTTTACAGTTACTATCTTCATCATTTATTAACCAGATATATATCATTTAACATAGTTAATTATTTATTTATAAACGCAATTGCAGTATTTAAAGGTATTTCGTCGTAATAACCTTAGTATTGATTTTAGATAAGTACGTACTAATGTTCTTTTTCAGGACAAAATTCTGGATTTATGTCTTGTCTGTCTAAATTTGCAACTAACGATTTAATAAAAACTTCTACAAACTTCTTCTACGTCAAAGTTTTACAAAGAGAAATATAATTCTTGGAGTTTGAAAAATCATTGAAGTTTCTTAACTTTTATATCATAACTTTAATAGATTTATAATCATACAATGTAATTTTTCAAACACATGAGGGTCAACAACTAACACTTATGAATATTCATCAATTCATATCATATCATATCATAGCCGGAATACTGCACGTACTAGAAGTATGTTAATATGACTAATACCCAAATAAGTATCATAAGTTTATAACGATTAATTTGGGTCATTTTGATTTCAAATAATATCAAATATTTAACATTCCTACTGTGTATCGATTTAAGCCTTTTTTGCGTTCATATTGTTATTATATATACACGCATTTGATTTAAACGAAACGATGACTAGAACATGAATAATTCTAGCTTATTAGTGTTACTATTTTTATTATATATCAAAGACGTGTTATATAAATATTTGAAACTCCTAGCATTAGTGTCTTAAAAAGCTGAATACAAAAATTACGTATTCTAAGAAGGTTCTGTTCAGAAGAACTTTAGATAAACAGTGAGATTTTTCATTTTTAAAGCTTAAAAATATAATGTTGACATTTGAAACGACGGTATGAAGATGTTATGAAGTATCATTAGTCTAAGTGAAAGCTTAACTAAGACGCCTTAAGTTGCCGTATAATTAAAGATACATGAGATAATTTTAGCTTTAGGCAAGTTGATTTTGGAAATCTAAATATATCATTGCTATTTTATTGGTCATTTGCTGTTTGTTAATAATGAATTTTCGTTTTTTTTTGTAAATTAATTTTAATAACATTAATTCAAAGAAGATAACAATATTGGTATGCTGTATTAAATCAACGTCGATATAGATATTTATTTTTCAATGACCTCTAGTTGCATGGCTAAAAGCAAAAAGTATAATTTTTGTTTTTGAATGGAATATTATTTTGGTTATTTCCAGACAGTAAAATGTAATTACTGGACACTGACTGGGATCCCAGCGTCGACATAAAATGGCAGTTAAACCCAATTGGCAAATGGCAGTTATACAATTTACATGTTGTACAATGGTTAAAAATTTTATATCGAAATGACTAAAAACCTAAAGTAACTTTAGGTAAAGATTTTCATTACAATACCATGTTCAACTCCTTAATTAGCAAACGATTTTTAAAGTAAATGAATAGGTGTTAAAGCCTCTCAAAAGGCACATCGCAGTTCGCAATTCGTGTGTGTGAATTCGTAATGTTAGTTACTTTAGTTAAAATGTTGACGCCATATTCGTGTTATTACTTTAATTAGCAAATAGTCGAGTAAACTGCGACAAGTCCCATACGTGCCCAACGGAGGTCTAAAATGATGCGATACTGTATCCCACGGGGAGCCGGTCTCGCCCTTCCGTTCCAAATTAATTAACAACGATTAAACACCGTCCCATGTTATGTTAACCCTGTTTCGGTTTTGTTCGTACCATGTAAAAACCGTATATGCTTTTAGGATCATCGTCCGTGGATTCGTCTGCATTGTTCTTTATAATTAATTCAAAATAGAATAATACGTCATTTGATTGATACTATATAATAAAAATACTCGTATTATACACCTCAATTGTGTAAATGCTTATTGATATTGGCCTGCAGTCGCACAAATGAGTCAAACGCTATTTACGAACGTGTTTCAGAGAATTGAATCAGCAATTCAACTAACGTTGACTTAATTCCAGATGAATTAAATCATAATTTATGTTGTGAGTCTGCTAATCAGTCCGTCTGCAAATTTTTATTAATACAATTTGTAGAGCATTTTTCACTTAGTACTTATATCAAAATAATATGGTCTATCATCTATATCTAAATATTAAAATCGATTTCACATTGAAGAGAAAATGAAATCTATTTGTAAATAGATAGAAAATGTTTTACTTAAATCATTTACGTAAACCAAGTTCGACGGTGACGCTTCAACTCGTTTAATTAAAATTAACTTAGGTTCAGCCATGTTTTGAAATATGAATGTATGAAATTGACTTTGAGTCTGTAAATCGGAACGATTTTCACTCGCATATTTTTGATAGACGTATATTTTATCATTTTATAGTAAGTATGTGAAAAATGTGTACCTACTCCGTAACATATCTTATATGTACTTTATTCCTTGACCTCGAAAATATTCGTTAGCAAAATTTTTAAGTGAACTTTAAAATTTCTATATAAATTTATAATATCTTGCTGTAACAAACTTAACTTGATGCACAAAATATTAAAGTACTAAGTATAGAAGTTATTTGTAGGAAAGCATCTTCTTTTACAACGATAAAACTTTCTTGCAAAGAGTTATTCAAGTTAAAATACAAAACAAAGTCACAGTAAAAGTTAAATACTAAATAATCTCAATGTACCTATTCTATTCAAAACACAAACGTTGCGACATTTCATGTCTGTAAATTACTAAACTTAGTATAAGTTTATGTTACCTATATAAAAACATTAATTATATTAAGAGCTTCTTCCATAAAAGCTTTTAATATAGGAAATAAGACATTCGTCTGCAAAACATCAAAGTGATTAATAACCAGAAAAGTACCTAGTACAGTAAAAACGTAGATTCATTTCACTATAACGACTTGGCATAAGTTTTAGAAGTACTAGAACGTTTTAGCTCCTTTAAGTGGGGCTTTGATAAATTGATCCCCTGTTCATCTTCCTCTTCACTTCGGTTAAGCTCTCTGAGAATTATGGCATATCGTTACAGCGCAGCGCTTAGATTGTGTACTTTTGTCATTTGCTATGTGATTCTTTACATGCAAAGTAATCCCATTATTTAAACAATCCATTTTTGTCTTTACAAACTACTTTCGTTCTTATATTCAAGAAGTAGATTCTTATTTAAGGACGTTCATTCATTTAATATCCGCCTAGGCGATTAATTAAGCATTTCAGTAACTATTAATTTACACCTTTTTTAATTATTTAAAATATTGTATCATCTTTATAATTTAATACACAATAATAACAGTAATTAGATCCTTATTGTGTTTTAATTACTGTGCAAGACCTTTATTCACTTTATACCGTTGAGATATAACGCAATTCTAATATTTTATACGTATATGTATGTGTATGTATAGCATAGCTATAATAATGTGATTATTTATGATTGTGGTTGTTTACTTGGTTCGTGTATTCCATTTTCCGTATAATTGCGTCAGCTGAGCCTGAACTAATCCGACAAAGACGCTATCAATCAAATCTGAAAATATTACGAGGACAAATAACGGGTTTTTGTTTAGTTATAGCTTCTTTTATTTATGTAACATTTTTAATTCGGTATGTGAAAATCAAAATGGTATTTATGACTTTATTCATTGTTATTTAAATTGTTAATGAATAGAGGTACTATATAAAATGCGTATTATATATACGGTTCATAAAAAACAAGACGGCTTTGATTGAAATTTGTATTCTATATAAACTATGCTTTAAGTAAATAAACATCACTGAATCATTAATTAAATTTTAAAGGAAACGTTTGTAATTAACCTTAGTCAATTTAATTACGTATTTGAAACAATTACACCAAATATTATATTAACAGCACGATAGATACAGGTGTGATATTTAATTACAATGTTGGTAAATGACGTAACTGAAATAACATTTACTGGCAGTTTTCGAACGCAATTTCGTAATGAAATAATATTTGAGATAGTTGATATGGAAAAGTTTGATATATTTATTTATTTATTTATTCACTCTTAGTTACAATATACAACATTAACATTTCATTGGATACAACTATTGTAACAGGCCGCCTTATCACTAACAAGTGATCTCTTCCAGGCAACCCATTATAAAGAGAAAAAGAACAAAGATAAATCTGACGGCGATATGCAACTTATAATATAACATATCTTATATATTGTACAGAATATAAACTAAATATAAATAACCATATAATATATTATAGCAACGGAAGATAAACGTGACCGCAATGTACGGTTTTTGTCAGTGCAAGTCGCCAGGCCTATTTTATGTATGCCGAGTGGTGACCGGCTCTGATTGCGGACTCTGCAAACATAACTGAAGCAGAAGTCACATCTCTGCCAACTCAAAACGGGGTTGTCCTTTGTTTTAAACCATCATGCATGTATTCACCTCACATACATGACCGCACAGGTATTCTAATGTACACG
This sequence comes from Eurema mandarina, assembly GCA_018238005.1. Classification (NCBI taxonomy): domain Eukaryota; kingdom Metazoa; phylum Arthropoda; class Insecta; order Lepidoptera; family Pieridae; genus Eurema; species Eurema mandarina. The sequence continues at coordinate 6,852 of DWAJ01001385.1, read as the reverse complement.
CCGGTCTGTTTTAAAAGGATGCTAAATTGTATGCAATCTTCTGAACGTAAATGAGGCGTCAGAGTTGACGATTCCACATATAGGTAGCTTTATATTTTTGTTCAAGAATTTTGTATAGTTATTGTACGAGTATATAAGACAGAGGGCATTTAAATTATTAATTAGCTCTTCATAGATAGTTTTTTGTAGAGTCATACTCACTTAATACTAATCGAAAGCTTTTTCGTTTGTACAATCACTAATAATTAAAATCACCAAAGGTTATTAAAATGTATTCTCCAAAGATTAATGAAATAATTATTCAACTATGAATAAATTAATGAGCTCATGTTGTTATATTTTCAGTTGAAGCATTATATGCTTTAAATACAGATAAATGTGTTAAATTAATATTCAATTTGTTATTGTTTGTAATTTGTAATTATTTCGTAATAACCTAGGTTCAGACTGATTCCTGTTCAGAATTCTAAACAATAGAATAATGTTATCTTCTCTATTTCTAAAGATATTGTATTTAGAAGACCTATAAATACTTCTATTAACTACAAGTAACCCGTAAACTCTCTAGATTACCTAATTAGGTACATTTTTCATGAAGTAGTCGCACAATATCTAATAAATATGAAATAAGCATCGATTTTTATAGGTATGTGACATGTTGTTATGTGCCTATTGTGTTATATTTATATTGAAATGTTAACTGTTTCAATCAAGAGCTATAATCTTTTATAACGTAAATTGCAGGCATCATAACTTTATACAACAAAGATGAATAATGTTAAAAATATACAAACCATACAGATGTTCCCAAAATAAAAACAAATTAGACCTGTCTCCAAAGTTAGCGTTGTAATTATTTCCCCGAATTCAGCGATCAACCCAGCTTACTGGCTCAGAGTAACATAACAATTAGGTGGGTGTGTGGATTGAATAAGCCTTACACAAAATTACATTAATCTAATATTCAAAATATAATTTAAAACATAGTTCAAAAAATAAGGCCTTAAACAGAACTATTGTATGAAATAACTCATGCAAGTGTTATTTTTTTTAATTTCTCTATGACAGAACACCACAGATAAAATATTGTCGTTTAAATAATAAAAGTACATATTCTCTATCATTTTATGATACCTATTGTTTTTTTTTGCAAATCCAATGCCAATCCAGTTGAGGGAAATAGCTGGGAATAATGAATGAACTAGGATTAATAGGTAATAATAATATTATAGTGTTATTGTAACTTGAATTTGTTAAATAATAGTTAAATAAATTTTTAAAATTATAGTTATTAATAAGTTATTATCAATTACTATTTTTATATATGTTAACTATAATTAATTTGTTGAATAACCTTGTATTGTACTTGGTCGAAGCCTGGAGTGAATTTGTTCTATAAGAATGATTGGCTCAGTGCGTCTTGGCATAGACATGAAATTCCGAAATTATCTAGTATGAATTTCGATATGTAGAATTTTTTCATGTATGTGAATTTTAAAGCTGCTTCAATTTATATTTCAAGTTTTATATATTCTTCCCATCTTTATCTAATATGACTCTACATATTTATATCTGAATTTAAAGCGTTATTTAATTTATTTTAATACAAATTTTGATAGATCTATATGGTGTAGGTATCAAAATTAGTACCACGAATTGAAACAGTCCACAATAAAATAGGTACCTATAATGTTACAAATGAATATTTCACTGTGTATTAAAGGGACTTGCGTTTTCAATTAATATCTGTTATTTTTTTTGAGCATCATTCGTACTTATTACGTTCTTTATACCTACGAACAATTTCTTCCACCACATACGACTCTCACATTCTCTTAATTTCCATGTACAATGAACGAATATATCAGCTATTAAAATATAGACCTCTTAGTTTTCATTTTCCTAAAAATATATACTTACTCCTGTCTACTCATTTATATAAAACGAGCGACCCTTCCGGCTACGTCCATGAAATATTAAGGTACACTATTGCAATTTTGCCTGTCTCTTGGATATCTAGTTTTTGTATGTAGAACGAATTTAAAATTCAGCTAGTGACTTTAAAAATTTATCCAATCTTTCTATTTATCAAAGTCTTTAATATAATAACGATATTTTTTGTTATAAATATTAAATATATGAAACAAAATATTATGTCAATAACATCACATGAGAAGGAAACATTTTGTAAATTCGATTTTTATTTCTGGCCCTGTGCACGTCACAGGGGAGGTTTGCAAAGTTTCATTAGATCTAACCGATACAGTAGCCAGAGGCTTCCCTTTGGAGATTTCAACGAAAAGATTTATTTCGGGTTCGAGGGAAGTTAAAAACTTTTCTTTTATTACTTATTTTAACTGATCCTAAAATGATAGCGTTGAATAGTCTTCTTCAACTATTAATATATTTATTATATTTTAAAATTCATCTGTTGTAACGTAAAAATCATAGAGAATTTATTATATAGAAGAAAGGCAAAATTTTCTTAAAGGATCCACAGTAACTGTATTCTGTAACATTTTGAACAAAAATTATATTGTTTGAAGATCATAGTGCCTGCAAGACTTCGCTGAATTTTTGTTTCGTAATATGCAAACAACAAGGACTGCTGAATTTTGCTGTTTTACATGCAGAAAGTTTAATTAATTATTTAATTCGCTAGGATTTAATTATATATATTGTGACGTACTTGCCTATTATTATGAATCCTAATCAACATTTAGATACTGAATGTTTCTCCAAGAAATATATCGGTAACTGACCGATATATTGTTTTAAATTGACGTTCAATTCAACGCTAGTTATCCTTAATTTTTATTTATATTTTTATTTAGAATTGAGGTATACGTAGCGTTAACGGCACGTTTTAATATATACTTAGTTATTAAGTAATTTGAATCAGTCGAATAAGCTAAACGGGGTAAAATAAAGTGAACAATGTGGAATATAATACAAGATATGAGAAAGAGATCTTATTACATTTTGTTCTAAGTTTTATATGATAACTACCAAATAAGATGTTAAAAAGACAAAGGTATATGAATCTCCTTCTAAAGAATATTTTTACGAAAAAAAAAAACATTTTATATATCCCTGAAAGTTTGTGGGTTCGTCCTATAAAAGAAAAGTGTTTTGCACCGTGAAAATAGTGACAATTTCATATTGCAGCCTTAGGGAATTTATTCTATCTCGTTGACACTGTTCATCTTTCCAGATACTTGGAGTTCCGACGCAGGTCGTGAATAGTGAATAGTGAATAACAATGAAATCTTCACTCGGGAGCGTGAAGCGGAATTATGAAGTTTAATTTAATATCGGTTTGTGCCGAGGAAACAAACTCATCTTACGACCGATACAACTGCTGCTTACAATTTTTGAAATGATGCAATATTTTCTGTGAAGACACAAAATTATATAAATTGATGATTGACAAAGATCCTCCAAGAAAACTCCACGGTTTCACCCGCATACCCGTACCTAGTTACTTCAATATAAGGTATAAAAGTATACATACCACTCGAGCTTCATATAGCGGGCAAATACTTAATATATTTGACAAATAACTCCTTTTTACCTTTATATTTTATTACGATTGCAGTTACATATTCTATCTATAGAAATGATAAAGGATTAACTTGAAATCAAGGAGCTATATGAATACTCGTAGTTACATTTTATATTTGCAAGTTTTTTGCATACACAACCAGTATAATACGAGTATATCAACGATAACTAGTCTTTAAACGATCGATGATATTATTTATATAAGATATTAAGAAATAATGAGTATGCAAAATATCGTCCGTGTTAATTTCGCAAAAGTATTTCCACGGTATTAAATAGCCTACCGCAATTAATTAACTGAGCTAGTCAGTTCGTGATTGCATCGTAGCGTAAAAGAAGGATATTCCAACATATAAACTAATAGTTTAAGCTTTAATAAGCGGGTGTTTATCCACTAAATATTAGTTTTACCTCGTTTTCATTGCGGTTCTTAGTATTCTTAACGTTTGAAGACCACAGTGTTTTAGTTACAGTAATACAACCAATTCTATTCTGCATTCTGATGATTTTGCGTAAAAGAGTAACAGACATCTGTACATTCTCACAAACTAGCAAATACGTAATATAATATTTAAAGAATACATTTAAAAGGTGAGTCTAATACCTAGTGCAACAAAAATATGTACAAACTATCTTATATGAAGTGTTTTATTTCAGCCAATTCCATTCTGATATATGAATTTCCATTCTGTAGGTACTTAATACGACAATAATATGTACTTCACGTATTTGTTACATTTTTTTTGCTTTAGGTTAATTGGTTTTGTAATAAAATAACACTTACGTACTTATCAAAATTATGTACTGATTGTTATGATGTCACCAATCTGAATATTCGATTGTAACAGTGCTAAGTAAATCCATGAAGTTTATTTTAGAGTGATATAAAATGTCTCGTAGTTGTTAAATGTCAGGCAAGTAGGTCAAGCAAGGTGTAACGGGAACGTAGAAGTTTAACTACATTATGAGTCCAATAGCTTGTGAAATCTTATTCACAAGGAAATTATGTCAACTGAAAACTAAATATAATTCTTTTATTTGACTATTGAAGACATTTTTAAGATTTGTTATCGGATTATAATTGTCGCCAGACTTGAATACGGATTTCTTTTCTTATTAGAGGATTGTTTAACTGATTCGGTATGCATATATATTTATTTTTGTATTAATTGTTTAATAATTCATTTTAAAATATCTATGTGGACAATGACGCGCACGAAAAATGAACCTATTAAATGCTATCCCTGTTATATTGCGAGTTAGATGACAATTCATTTTGTGACCTGCCTTAGAATATTGTTACACTAAGAAAATTGTAATGGTAGATGATGTACCGACGGATGATACAATGTTGCAATCTGAGTAAAGATATTCATAAAACCCCCATCTTTCCCTAGGCGCGTCACTCAAGCATGCGATTCTAAAATGTGTCCTCGTTTCTCGCTCCATACTAAGGTTCTGCTATAAACTTAAATATTAAAATGCGTACCATACACTTGTACTCGAGGGGAAAGTATCGCTTTCACGCTAAGGGGAAGCGATTAATACGTTTGCTGTACCTTCGTTGCATCAATCTAATTTCATGCCAACTTTTCCCCTGTGGCATGCAAAGTTTAATTTATGCCTTAAATTTAAATTGTCTTTTCTTAGCTTGTGAGTTGCGTTTCTTGGGAATAATTTGTAATTTTCCCTGCATATACACTAGAGGATAATTCCACAAGGGTATTTTACATGTAGGGTAACTCCAACCAATGTGTTGGATAATTTTTGACACTGTCATAAAAGTAACATCTAAAATGCTATAAGCAATGATACGTCAAGTTAAATTTTTAGTTTTGAAAGCAGTGTTTTAGATGCTAAACGATAAAGAATTGTGGAATCAGTAAATGTATTAATCGCGAAATAAAATTAGAAGACGCTCGTCGACGGAATCGCTAACAAAGCAAAGGTCGGTAAATAGTATAAAGCTAGCTCTATAAAACTGTAATATCGTTTACTCTCGACGTATGGTTAAGTCGAAGGAACAAAATGGAGAAAGACATTTAGCTGTCGCAATAAAGTTGACTCGTACGTGTTGTAAACATGTAAGCTGTAACACTAGGCGCGATAAAGCGTTCCGATCGACAGACGGTCACGCGAACAGACGTCAGACACCCACTAATATCATGTGCAGGAAGTAGGCCTTATCTCGATCGCGACACAAATACCTTCAAACGATGTGTTGTTTTATACCCACTGAGGATTTATTGCGAACGATTTAGTTTATGTGATGTGTTGATGATTTTATTGGCATGGGGTTGCTATTGATTAAATTTGAAGTATTACGTTGGATAGACTTTGTTTGATTGTGGTTTATTTATACATTGTTGCTACGTATGTAATCTTTTAGGCAAAAAATTATACAATATCAAGTATTAGGTATGCCATACTATGAAAGTCAAATTAAATATCTACCTACAATACAAATAAGCCCTAATAATACCTACCAGTAACTTCCAAGAGGCATAATAACAAAGTGATACATTTTAATTTGTGTTATACAGGATAATAACTTTCTTTTCCTAGAATTGAAACCGCCTAGGAACGGTTGATTGCTTTTTATACAGATTGAAATACAATGTACATTAAATAATCCTTTGTATTATGAGTATAGTATCTATGAATGACCTTCTATAGTTACCTATACCTTAATGTGTAAAGTGATTTTTCCTAAACTAGAAGCAGTTAGATATTATCAGAGTGGACTGGCATTGGTTTACGGAATCAAGGCCTCGGTTCAGCTATTCTGAACTACTTGATTGGATGAAGCTCTTACGTCAAAGAGAGCAAAGCGGCGGTTAATAGGCCTATCAAGACATCTTTGCTGGGTATTTAGCCTTTCCCTATTTAAACACACGTTTTGAAATATTCATGTAATAATTATTGTCAATAGTACTTCTTCGTTATAATTTGACTTAATCTTATTATGATATAAGAAGCATTATTCTGTTATTCTTTGCCCTATTCTAATAATCTTCAGTATATAGGTATACCTATAAACGTAACCGTACACACTGAGATTTTACCGATCGTGAAATAGTAAGATGTATACAAACAAGACAGCTAACAGAATGCAACTAAAATATGACAATAAAATTATTGATGAAAAGGAGGAGATCGTTTTTCTTGGAATAAAAATTGACAAATCACTTAAATGGACATCGCATATTGACCATGTTTGTAACAAAATAAATAAATTTGTATATGCACTGAGACGGTTAAGAAATATAACAGACTTAAGGACCGCAC
>DWAJ01001384.1:0-22718 GCA_018238005.1 Eurema mandarina | reverse complement strand
AAACCTGCGCAGAAGTCAAAAATAAGGTATCGAGGTAACGGCGCGGCGCGCGGGGCGCGTGATCGTCGGGTGCGCGAGTGTTGATTGGTTGTCCCAGTCGTGTTGTCTTTCTCGCACCAATACGTCAGTTACGAGCGCGATTCTACCCATGCGCAGCTATTCTCGTCCAGCGTCCATCAATAATAGCTTTTAATAATATATATTCCAACTTTCATTAGCTCACGGAACATTTTTGCAGTCAAGTGACATCAAAGCCGTATTCGGTCCCTACACTAAATATTATAATCTCATATACACTAAGTCGCGATGCTTGACCCTTTTTCAAATATCCTACTTATATTATAAACGCGATAGTTTTTAAGACTACTGAATTAATTTGGCTGCTGTTTTGCATGAAGCATGCCTAACAAACCTACTTATACTACCCAATGATATTATAGTTAATAGATATATGTTATACACCAACAAATCAAACAAAAAAGTGTTCCGCACAGCAGCGGCAGCACACATACAAAAGTCAAAAAGATATAAAAGAGATAGATAATAAAACCAACAAGAAACAAAGAAATAGTTGAGTCAGTTACGCGTGAAAGCAGCGGTAACCAATCACCAGAAGTTAAGACGTCCAAATAAGGTGTTTTTACGTCTCCAAAATTTTTCGCTAGTACCGCCATTGTCCAATTTTTTTTTAATATTTTACGGTCATTTTTTTTTCAAAATTTCAAATGCAATATCCTAATAATAAACGCGATAGTTTTATAACAATGTCCGCATACAAAATCTACTTAATGGATTTCCCTGTTGTTTGGCATGCCCAATAAATCTTATAATTTACCTAACAAATGTTTTAAACTTCACACTAGCACTATCATTCATAAAATATTTAAAAATTGAATATGATATTTTCTTTATTAAACTCAATTAAGGCAAAAATTAAATTTTGTTTTCTTTTTATAAAACATATTTTATATTTGACACTGGCAATGTTGTCGTAGTAAGAATTATTTTGCGTAACAAAGCATTTTTAAAAATCGAACGTTGATACATATACAAATTGGACACCACAGACAACATATCGCTACGTGTGGCGCGTACGAATACAGTATTGGCGCGAAATATTCTAAAAACTGCTGCTCTTGCAAGACCAGCTGTCAAAAGCAATATTTAGCGGGACAAAGATTCGGGACTTATGGTTAGCACCGTGCCATTTGGGTTACCGCACAAACCTATGCGCAAATTTGTCATGTATTTATTTTGTTTGTGGATGTACTTATTTTGTATAATATGTATTTTTGTAGGGCTACAAACCCTGAAAATATATGAAAATTTACCGCGTATTTTTTGAATATAACTATAAATTTCCAAAATACAAATACATGGACGTTTTTATTCTTTCATCTGAAATAAAACGTACAAAAACATCGTTCCAATTATTAAATCAAATGAAAAGTAAGAGGATTAGAAACGGATTCATTTGTAACTTAAGAAAATTGCGTACAATACAAAAAGAAATTCGTTTCAGATGAAGATTAATACTGAATAATTATAATTTTACGAAACACCGTCAATTTATCCCGAACACAGCTAAAGTTCCAACTCCTGTTTCTGTTAAACGTTTAAATAACCTTTTCTCGGAAATATTTATCATCATAAATCCTAATAATAAATAAAGAGATATAAAACTCGATTTAATTAAAAGTAACTGTGGAAACAAATGTATTCTAAAAATGAAAAAGCGACCGAATTGCGAAGTCGAAATAAGGAAAAGCAGATCACGTAACAAACTCATCACTGAAATTTTCATCATAATAATAACTGGCGAAATCTTTGCGAAAAATAAGGCTAGGTGAAGGGGTGCGGTCATGAATAATTTATTTCGTAACGAGAAATCAAAAGATCGGGTGTATATTTTGTTTTGTTTCTACATTCATGTTTCGACTGCATTGTTTCTTGCTTAGAAATGTCAGATATTTTAAATGATAAAACTCGGAATATGGGTAAATTCAATTAAAATATAGTTACACTTTTGAATTATTATTAAAATCAGGTATATGTGTTGGAGGTTAAAGAATAAGAGACTTATAAATTAAATCTATCGTAAGAAACAATTGTTGTACGATACTACCAATGAAGCAGCCGATTGTTTAAAACAAGATCTAACTTCATAGAAGGAATTTTTGCTTCTTGTAATTGAATGATTTCTGTCTTGTTTTAACTCATATCTTTCCCTCTTTTTATTTGCCTCACCTATATCTAAATATATATAATTCAAAGGTGACTTACTGACAAAGTGATCTATCAACGCACAGCGGAAAATTTGCCATGCAGGTAGATGTTATGAAGTAAGCATTTGCTAAGAAAGGATTTTGAACAATTCTACCCTCAAGGGGATAAAATAAAGGATGAAAGTTTGTATGAAAATCCACGCGGGCGGAGTCGCGGGCAACAGCTAGTACTTAATAAGTTATATAGTATTCAATACGTTAGTACTGTACGATGTATTCCAGGTACCCAGCTTTTCACTAAGATGATCTTCAGTCTACGTGTTAACGAAACTCGCTAGTAAACTAATCAATTAAGCAAGTGCACCATTCAATAACAGTTGGCAACAAGTTTCCTCAAGATCAGCTGCACACAACCAAATTAACTAAAATTTAACTTGTAACTAAAGTCTTACAATCAAATTATATTCACGTTGAGAGAGAATTTCTGCAAAGATACACTTTAAGCAGAGCTTGTGTTAGGGTAACTAGATAACGGATACATATACCTGATATTCTAGAAATAGATTCTTATAATATATAGCTAACAACAACAACAACAACCCCAAAAAACCTGTCACTTTAGGAGATTTCGTCAATATATAATTTAAGGTAATTAGGAGAAGTATAGATTTTTGGAGTTTTGACAAATGGTTTGTAAAAGCATTGAAAAAATTTAAACCAAAAATAGAGTCCCCTCGGGTTTTTACCACAAAAACGTTTAAAATAAGAGTAAACGTTATAACGAAGATGTTCAATGAAAACGATGTAAATCCGAAAATAACATTTACGTTACAGAATAAAGTAATCGTTGGTGTATATCGAATCACACAACAATCAATGCCCGCGAATTGATCAGATACAAACAACTCAATCACAGGCGCTGTCATGTGCTTACATTAATATTTAAAACACTGAAAATTCCATTTGCATTCATTCGAAAACATATTTTACATGAAAATTATTTTAATAGATCAAACAGTTGTCTCGTTTGTGCCGTTTATTATCGACTTTTAATGCGTTCAATGTAGTAGAAATTGTGTAATTTGATTCGTTTCAACCGACTTGAAAAGGAGATTGTTATGTTCTTATTAAAAATAGTTTTAAGTTTTTCTAAGTTAATAAATATTGTGGTTTAAAAGTCTGTTGTCGTTATTATATTCTTCTGTCGCAAGACGCAGTAAGAATTATTCAGTTCGTTGTTCACAAATTTGGTAAACTTGATAACTACATTGTCTATGATTCAACATCTCATACGAACACAAGTTTGTTTTGCTTTTATGCTTCTAACATCTTTACTTTCCAACACTTACTCCGTTTGCAATGCAATATTTAATCATTATTACCGATGTCAGTTATAAGTTTTTGCATACATTTTTATTTTAAATCATTTACTAGAATTGACTCGAACCTTTAATGTATTAAAAATATAGACAATCTGGTGTAAAGCACTGCTAAATTTAATTCCCAGCTAATATTATACATTAGAAGATATATTTTATACGTAAAGGTCATTATACATTCCACACAATATATATTTATTAAGGCCAGGCTCGTATTAAACATTACTCACCGTATTATTAACATCCTCAATAAGATACATTCGGTACACGACGGTCGTTAGCTGTATAAGTTTCCGTAATGCGATTTTAATGTACCGGCCGACTTTTGCTCTGAGTCTCTTCCAAATCGTATTGCTTAATTAAGTCTAGCTCTACTTGTATTGGGATCCAAGTACGGTCAAAATAATTTAACACGTACAATATTTCAAAACGTATTAACATACTTTTGTAGCGAACTGTACATCTTTAATATAGAATGTCAAAGACTAGATTTTAAATACCTATAAGCAAAAACTTAATATATATTGGTTATTTATAACAATGAGATCCAAGTACAAATATTTTAACAACGAGTTGGTCCATAAATAAATATTTACTTTATATTTCGACTAAACGCACTTAAAGTACAGTACCACTTTATAAACTTAACCAGGTTCTTTAAATACAGTTTAATATGAAAAACAAGCATCTTATTACTCCGGCAAATAAATTTCCTATCCAGCACTGAAACCTTTACAATATCGTTATCCAAGCTGGATTATACGCTGAGAATATCTTTGAATTAAATCGAATGCGCTGTTTTCTCCAATTAAACAACTTCAAAGCAACGTAATATTTATTAAAAAGTTACTTGCTATAAAATATTTAAATAGGATAGCGATCTATTTGCGAAGTAAGATATTGCGACTCGCTTGTCAACTGCACTTCATCACGGCGCTTCCTAGCGTTGAGAAAATATAACTTTTATTGTGTTGACTTTATTTCAAAGCTTGAAAAATGGAACGACGCAAACTTTCCTAATTTAACGCGAGTCGCACTTAATTCGAATATTAAGTGGACTTTTGAGGTGTTTGTTTCGTAAATATATAATAATTTATGACTTGCTTACTTTAAGCTGAATGCATTTGGATAGTCATTGTGTTTTTAATTTCTTATTAAGCGATTTCAAAAAAGATGGGAGTTTCAATTCGTCATATAGCTGCTTTTTTAGTATGCAAGTTTGTAAGAGCCATGCCGTTAAGGTGTGGATTGACTCTCCCGAGGTAGCCACAGACCAGCAGAAAACCGGCGTCAGAGATTGCTTTTCGTCGAGTAAGCGAGAGAAGCCGATGTCCATTTTTCCCTTTCTACTCTCCATTATCCTATATTCTGTTTTCTTTGCGACAAATCTTTTTCATATCTTTTATTTAGAGTGGTCTACTAAGAGCTAAATTATCATTAGTGGATGAAGTTGCCAAAACGCCAAAGGCCTGTCCAGTTATCCGCCATGATAAATATAAATTCAATTATGTGGGTAGATCTAACGTATTTTCTAAGATACAACAGCAGCTCAGATTATAAAAAACATCGAAAGAACCTCAACGGATGACACGTCATTAGCACGATTTATGATGCCGACAAAATATGAGCAAACATCTGTAATAAATACGATCGTAAATGAAAATAAATATTTTTATAAATAGCTATTTATTCTCGATTCATAACTCACGCGGTAACGGGGCTGGGGTGGCCAGGTGAATAAATCACTAGGTGTTCACCATTGAGTGTGTGCTAATGACGTTTGCGAAATGCTGATTTATAGAATAAATTTATGATAACTCAACTCCTTTAACCATTGATAAATGAAAGGCTCGAGTGCTTTTTTTAAGTCATGGTTAAGACATGGTTAATCATGAATTTTGCGGAAGGGATTATGGATGGTGTTGGACTTATACCAACCAAAACTGTGTTCTGTCTCACAGCAGCGCACCACAGTTTAGGGTCACTTGTATTCGTGACCCCGTCATGAAGTGGTTTGGTGGTATAGTGGGGTTTTAATGTACCCGAGAGCTGTAGGTATGCATGGGCATTTCCCCACATAAAAAAGTTTACGGTCAGTTTAGCTGACTGTTCCGCGAAATATCCGAAATGTCCGAATGCCACTTGTATTAGAAAATGAGTCTTTTATTCCTAACATAACCTTAAATCAATTGTATTTCTAAAAAGTGCTTTTTAAATATAATAAGTCGTCTTGCAATTTCTAAAAATCCATTTAAAAACAGGAATATACGAAATTGCTGTGTCGTGTATCTTAGTTGTTTGTCGTCCATATTTTAAACTTTGCAACAATAGCATTGAATTATCGCGCTGTCTTCGAAGTTGCGAGAATATTAGATATTACACTCAATATAACTTTAAAGTCTATGAAAGAATTGTATTTAAAAATAATTAATGTATCTTTGTCTTACTTGGTGATAGAAATATTTGATTCGATCAGACATATTCTTAACTGTTACACAAGGTAACAAAACCCATAAATTTTGAATTAAAATATGTCTTAATAAACAATATTCCATTACGATTTACATAGACAAAGCCAGGGTTCGCAACTAATACTTAATAAAGTCTTATCGCACACAAATAGTGACTTTAAGCGGCTAATAATTTCTATATTAGGGTTCCGCTATGCGATATTCATGACCCGGGCAATATTAACCGTGGGCGGTCCACGGAACCCGGATTTATAGTTTCAATTTACCTCGGCAGTTAACATAACTTAAGAGAATCAGTTAATTATAACTAGAACGCTGATGCATTAATAAATTTTGATAAACTCTTAGAAAATATTCGGCCCTTAATTTGCTTGCCGAAGGTTCTTGTTTCCTTAATCGTTTGGTTTTTTAATTAGCTATGAAAAGGAAGAATCTTTCAATATACTTAATTGATTATTGTAAAAAGAATGAAGATGGTACTAGCCTCCAACAGAAACCTTTATATAATGGTACCTCAGCAGATGTCATTGACTTTTATTTGATTAGCCACTGATTTTTATTCATACCTTAATCCCTTTTAGCACAAATTCCTTTCCTTTTCCCGAAGAATCTTTAATACCAATTGCCTACCCACACCGTAAGTATTATTAAGAAAAAATTGTACCTACAACGTTTTTTTTCAAAAATAATTTCAAACATTCTTCTTCACAATGCGGTATTAATTTTGGCGCGTAATTGAACACGTGTAATTGAACAATAAAGCATAAAATGGCCGGCTTATCGACCTCTTGACGTAATTAATTCAGCAGTGATAATAATCTGCTGTAATATGAACGATTATTCCGCGGTCGCGATAATAAATACCCGCGTTTTGTGGATAATTACCGTTTATTATTGTGGCTTATGTCGTTAAAAACAACGCAATTTTGTTTTAAATACCTGAACTATAGTTCAAACTACAATTATGGCTCGTAGTTTATGTTTGTATAAATCCTGTACCAACTTAAAGCATTAAAGATGGCAACATTACGTCTTCAAATGTCAATCAGCTTCCATAGACAAAAAATTGTGCAGCTTGTAATTGACATTAGACGTAAAGAAGTTGAATGCGTTCTCAAAATCAATTCAAAAAAAATAGTCAATTTTATAGAAGACAGACTTGAAGACATGTGGGCTATTTTCGATGAGTTTAATTATTTTTTTTTATTTATTAAGATGAAGATAAACAAATTTAATGACACGTACATTTATGACAAAGTCACTTAAATTAGAAACATTTAAGTTTGTCGAATACTAAAATACGTTTCAATTTAATTAATTTATAGTATTTTAGGTTCGCTGGTACCTATTTTAGTTAGACAACTGTGTTACAGAAGTGCAACAAATGTTAAGTTTAAATTAATTTCTTAAGCGCGTTCAACATCCTGCAGAACAAGTACAACTCTTAATCATATGAGGTTCACTCACCCCTTAGAAACATTAACATAGTTCCACCACCTTGTGGAATCACCTCTCTCATACTGTATTTCCGATAAATTACGACTTCGGGTGCTTCAAGAAGAATGCGTACATCTTTTTAAAAGGCCGGCAACTCACTCCAGAGCTGTTTAACTCTGAAATTCTAAGAAGTTTTTATTGGCGTCGATGACCATTTTTCATCGGCTGGGTGGCCAGATCGTTTGCCCCCTATGTCATAAAAAAACATAGCATTAAGTACTAACTACTTCCTTCTCGGGGATGAAGAAGGCGGTTATGTCGGACTCGCACAAAATGGTGTGACTACCGACTAAAACCTACCGGTATTTCTCCACGCACACACACGCTCACTAGCGAGGGTATAAAGCCTAGTTAAGAAGTACATTGGCGTTACAATCGACAAATGTGCCATTCGAAGCACGTCCAATGAGAAAGGAATTCATTTGTTACCAAAAAGTTACTCCGCGTTTGGGAAATAGCATGAGAATTTCGCTACTATACTCAAAGTTTCATTTATATTATTAATAGGTTCTAAATTAATTCAAAGAAAAACTCTTTATTAACATAGCATAATTTTGTAAGGCCTCCATAAAGTTCTACATACAGGCTACATATAGTAACACTTTTTAATAATAGTGTTACAAGACAATCATTTACCACCGACTCGGAAGACAGCTTCTACGAAGAAGTACCGGCAAGCAATTATCACAAAACTCTAACCTTAGCATATCCGAACCAGTAGATTCTAAAAGGACTGTATTTTGGCCTAAAAAGTAAGTAAGTACAGTACTTTCGTAGCTGACTGGACATCGTATGGACCCACATTAAAATCGTTGCATGAATGGAATCCGACGGAACCAGCCCTTACGTGACGGCTTCTTTATTGCTATTTATTGATTTCACCCTCATATTAAATTCTTTAAAATGTATGTCGAAATATATTCGAAAATATATTTATTTTATTTAGTTTTAAGAAAATTTTAACTAACTTAATAAATAATAATGACGTTTAATATAAACAATACTTTCACATTGAAATTAATATTTAATCATAAAAATGTAATTACTATTTATTTTACTAATTGATTTTATTTTAGTGTTTAATTTCCTATACATGTATTGACTGTGTTTACGAATTTTTAGGGCACTTTTAAGTAAGTGGGCAATTGTAAAAGTACTGGTACAGTCATAAATTGTTGTCCTGCTTGTTGGTGTTCCTTATAAATAAATATATAATTTTATAGATAATACTTATTATCTCGTAATCTGAAGAAGATTATAATAGGGTTGTTCTTAAACAAAATTACTTTAAATATTTAAGGTACAAGCTAACTTTTAAATACAGTATAGCAACTACTATTATTATAATTATGTGACATTTTGTGAGTATGGATATATGGATGTTTGTCGCTCTTTCACGTAAAAACTAGAATGAATATGGCAGATATTTGGCATGCTGGTGGCTTATATCCTTGGTTAACACTCTTCGTATCCCGGTATTACCCCGGGAAAGGAAATTACCCGAGTTAAACCGGGCACGGCTAGTAGTATATAAGGTATTTGCACGATAAAGGTTACAGCCAGTGACATTCAGTGGAAAGTTTTGAGAGGCAGTCGTTAAGTTCCCGCGGGATCGACTCCCGGTCAAGACTGATGATGCTCATTCGCTTACTATGTCAGAGCAAAGAGCTCTGTGTATTGGGACGAGGGAGGTTTTTCATCTGTGGATTTTTTTTTCTTTTTTTATTTTCTACAGTCATGTTGCGTTTTCAAAGTCAATAACTGTTATTATCTATACAGTTGGGTAAATAATGTTTATTGATAAGATAAACATAACAAGATTAAAAAGAAAGTTCCTCAGTAGAAATTTTAAAAGACTAAGTAATAGTATTTGTTTACGATAAAGTGAGTAAATTGTTTTTTAAACAATTTTTTTAATAGTAAAGTTGGTTAAATGTTGGAATATGATCAACATAAAGAGATTAACGATAATATTACACATGGATTATAACTATCACCTTTCATGTTGAATCACTAGCTTAGTAGTCTATTTAAAAACAAAATAAAACAATATTAAATGATTTTCTCGAAAATCGAATAAGTAATTTATAAATTTTCTAAACATCCAAAAGTCGTTTCTTCAAATTTCCCGAATCATTATTACCTACAGTTAATATTTTTCGGCGAGATGCAAAGGGTAAATAAGTTTGGATTTTTTATAATGCGCCCTAAACTTTCTTCGGGAAGACAAACCCTGTGATGATTACCACGCCAGGGGCGGATTGACCGATTAAGTCAAAGTCAAAATCAAAAGTATCTTTATTCAACTAGGCTACATTTAGTAACACTTTTGAATCGTCATGGTATTACAAAACATTTACCACCGGTTCGGAAGGCAGTTTCTACAGAAAATAAACCGACAAAAAAGTCTAATAGTTGCTCTTTTTAAAATAAGAACAAACAATGTCGAAAAATATTACGTAGACCAAGATTTTATTTTGAATATACAGTTACATAATCTACCTACATAACTAACTTCTGATGCTGAAACAATTTTGACAATTATTTTACTAAAAAATGTCAAAGTAAATATTTATTTATTCAGACAGGCTACAAAAGAACATCGAAGAAAACTATATTATTCATGATATTAGTCCTAGCAATTAGTTTAACAACGCTTTCATAGCTAAGATGTTGTTATTATGTTTGAGTGTTCTTGTTTTTTTTTAGTAATAAAAACAAAAAAAACCACGACTTGCCAGTGTCAAGATATCACAATCAAACTAATCAACGCTATCTGTCACTGTCATATTGACAGTTCTAATTCTTTCAAAATTATCTACATTTTCACATTTTCAAATAACAAAAATCCTGTAATCCTCAAAAAATAATAAGTCCGTCCCTTATAAAAAAAAAGCGGAACACCTCCTTATTTTCTCTCCCTCATCTTTGCGTAGCGCAGGAATTGATGGATAAATATTTTTATGGACTCCTGAGATGAATTTTCTCGTATGTTTTGAATCTCTTTGCTTTACGTCGGCCATTTAAGCTTTAACGAGATTAGGTTGTTTATGACGAGCTTTCGGTCCTATAAATTTATAACTTCACATGGAATTTTGCGTAACTGCTGAAACATTTGAATCTTGTTACTTTAGAATATAATATATTCTGTTTTGTTAGATTTAATAGACAACTGTTTTAATTCGCTTTAGGATAATAGAAAATAAAATATTTAATACCGCAATTATACACAAAAATTGGATCATAGTTTGTAGTGACATTAAAGTGACTCTGTATATTATATAGACCTATTTCTAAATTTCATCCCTATTAAAGCATATACAAAATACAAATATGCTATTCGATATCCGTTTGTCTCTACCTAGAATATCTTTAAAACTACGTTATATAATTTGATTCTGTTTTTAAAAGGGGAAAAGGAAGTTTATTATACATGCATAAGTAAAGAATTCAGAGCCGGGGCGGTATGCTAGTATTTCATACATGCATCAAAATAAAGTCGCATCGCGGTTTTTGGTGGTATAAATAAATGCTTAAATGGTGGCTAATGACGCAACATAACCCAGTTAATATTTCTACTGCAAATTATATGGGACACGTCAAATAACAACACGCTAAAATAAACTGTATATTGTCACGCGAACAGACCACATATTAATATGTCTGAATGTTTTATTTCAAAAATCGGGTTAATTACTTTATTTTTAACTCAAAACCGACTATTCCGATTTTAATAATTGATACTGTTTTAAATTTGTTTCTGTTCCAAATAGGAGAATCACTACCGAAATAACATATAAAAAATACGAAAACATATAACTTACTAGAATATTACCTTTTCATGGAAACGTTGATGATTAATAAATCTACAAAAAGTGAAAAAGAACATATAAATAATTTAACGCAAAAAGCGCTCAAAAGCTATAATTATTCCAATGATAAAGTAATACAATATTATAAGTAATTATTTCGCGTTAACATTTTAAATTAACCAACAAATATTTACAGCAGGTACGAGCTTCGCTCAAAGGAAATCTCAACGATCCAGTAAAACTCAATTTCATATATTCGATACGAAAAATATTTATTCAACAATAAAATCAACAAATTACACGTGCTTAAAGTTTTCAAAGTCTTTTTACATCAATAAGGTGACCCTCGGATCCTCTCGAAGAGGGCAAATAATGTTTGATGTTCAAATGACCACTCCCTCATACGACCCTTCAGGGTAATACCTTTTCTTGACTTTCGTTTCATTGTAGCTTTTAGATTTTAATTGTTTTTCTACTTCGTCGAACGTCGAATAAGATGTTACTATTTAAAGGATAAAATACGTTTTAAAATATAAAAACGATTGCAAGTATAAATAAATCTTTTTTGTTAGTATCTACTAACAACATTACATATCTGTAATATTAAATTCTTAAATGTGTTTTAAATTAACAAATCATTTTACTTGGTTATTCAATTGTATCAACTAAATTAACATTGATTCAACCAGAATTGATTAAGACCTTTTAAATAATAATAGCCAATGTTACAATTAAACGAATTGTACACCTATATTATTTAAAGGCGGAAACTTATTAGATATATGAATTATACATATCTATTTTTGCACTTTTCTTAAGCTGCTTAGATTACTATTTTTATTATGTATACGAGTATATGTGTTGGTTTCAAAAATTTGAAAATAAAACAATGCCGCGTAACCAAAATATTTGTTTCATTTAAACAGGCTAGGTAACCGTTATTCTGAACTAAGGCCCTGAGAACATAATAGCCCTTGGCAACTAGTTAAAATGGTCTCATTTCTCACAATTATAGAGCTCAAGGCAAGGACAAATAAATGACGTTTAAATATATGTTGATACGGTAAGATTTAAGCTTAATAATTTTCTAAACTGTTGTTATGTTAGTACATGTAATAAAAATTTTATAAATAAATAAATTTGAAACATTTTTATTATTAGCAGGCTAGCATTTGACCTAGGCTCATCTGTTAAGTTAGTTCTGGTCTACAATAAGAGTACTTTCCTTAAAGAAACCCGTTCACTCTCCTAGCTAGCTACGCTCTACACCGGTGCTGCTACCTTGGTACTTTAGCGATAATAATTAGTCACTTATTTAGTTAGTTTTGTTACTAATTTACCATAATTGGTAATATAATAATTTAATAAACTTAATAGTTTACTAAATTATTTATGAGAATAAAAAAAAGTTCCAAATTGCTTTTAATATACAAATATTGTCAGCTTTATTGTAAGTAAATTTTGGGTATATAATTTATTTCAAAGGACGATCAAAATTATTTAATTAGAAAATATCCCCAATAGTATTGTTATTTAGAAGTAAAGTTTAGATTTCACTTTGAATTTAAATCAATGTTACTTTCAGTATACTGCGGGGACTTCACACGTGTGACCTATAAGCTATACTACACATAGAAACTTTAACGGAACAAACTTTATCTCCATTGAAAAGGCAAAACTAGAATATCTTATTTGTCAGTATACTGTTCCATTAAATATATAGAGACTACGGTCATCAAATAATTGAACTTCATATTTGATTTCATAGCCATTTTGTTTTTTCGAATATTTCACAAATTTATAATTACGGTTTTAAAAAGTGTCAAACTTTATGTAATCAATTATCGACTTTTAGTACTTACATTACTAAGCAAAAATTGCATCTAAAGTGTATTAATTGATCTAAGAAACAGATCAATAATTGATAACTCTTCTATTTACATAAACAAATTCAAACATCAACATAGATATTTTAACTGAACATTACAATCTAGGCTTTTCTTTCACATTGAAAAATTCCTCACCGCACACCGTCTGATTTACTTCAAGCAGCTTGTACACACTTCTGCCTGACGTGAACAGAAAATTGTTGTCATTGTCGAACGTGAGAGCGTCAACATCTTCCACTTCCAACACTTTAACCACCGTAGAATCGGCGAGCTTCCTATCAATATTCACCTTATATATACCATCTAACCACCAAGCATAAATATCGTCATCCAAACTGATCGCTAGGCCACGGAAATACGAATTCTTTGACAACCAAACTGTCTCCCCATTTTTACTCGCGAACAATCCGTATTTACTCAAAAACACAGTAACGAAATCCTTGTTCACAACGAAGTTCTTAACCGGCATGTGCTCGACAATGACGTCGAAATTGTCGCCTTTCTTCTTGACGATCCTGTATTCGCCGTATCTTACAAAATAGACGTTGCCCTTATAAAACAGACTAAGTACTGTGTCACCACGGGAGCTGTACGGCGCTACCCGATTCACTTTAGTATCTAAGACGTAAATGCCATCGCTGCCTCCGAGATAAACTAGTGCATTGTCTTGATCAACGTCGAATGTTCCGAAGTTCATGATAAGCTTTCCTCCAGATATAACAGTGGTGTTTGTAGGGTCGTCTAAATTGATGAATCCGACTTTGTAGTATTCTAGGTCGTTGATGTGAGGTTCGAAGCTGTAGAAGAGCGTGTTAGTAGACCGTAGGATGCCTAGCTTGTGGATGACGATGCGGTCTCTGAAGGGCGCTTGGATGTCGAAGAGATAAGTGATGTTGTAGCAGGTCGTGTTGGTTCTAACGCAGGTGGGACAGAGCTCGCCCGCTGCGAGAGACAGCGCGGCAAACAGAGCCGCCGCCAACAGCATTATTCTGCAAAGTTAATTATCTGTGCTTTTATAATTATTAACTAAACAACATCACTGTAACATATTCTACTATTATTATTATTATTAATTATTAATCAGTTTAGATTTTTGATTTATTATATAGATTAAGACATATTTTTGTAGCTTGTCAAAATGAGCGCGTAAATTCAATCCATTGAACCAGACTGCGCTAAAAGTTTAATATACACACTGTAGATACTTTATCATTATTATGTACAATGAAAAGCACGGATATAAAGATTTTATAACGGCTATTTTATGGTTTCATAAAGTACTGTTTCGTCTATAGTCTATCGATTGCCAACCAAATGATAACCGTAAAACAGAACATAATTATACCCATAGAATAATAACACATAGAGCATAACAAGAGCACGCAAAGTTAAGCCATTTTAAAGTAGACAAATTTGTCTACTAACATAGATCGTCACCGTAGTGCGTCGCATCAAAATCTAAATATATATAATTCAAAGGTGACTGACATAGTGATCTATCAACGCACAGCCCAAACCACTGGACGGATCGGGCTGAAATTTGCCATGCAGGTAGATGTTATGACGTAGGCATCCGCTTAGAAAGGATTTTGATAAATTCTACCCTCAAGGGGATAAAATAGGGGATGAAAGTTTGTATGAAAATCCACGCGGGCGGAGTCGCGGGCAACAGCTAGTTCATATATATTTTTTTGTAGATTTAAATTTTTCCACACTTACAGGGCAAATTTCTTATAGCAGTAACATTATAGATGGGCTTGTGTTCGTGTCATCGAGTATAAGAACGTGCTGTTATCATCTACATACCTATATAATTATACCGTTTTGGCGTCACTTACGGCGGACCGATTATTAAGGGACTATACATATATATCAGTCTATGCGTTGTAATTCTGTGATTATACCACAGTAGTCTGTTTAAATAAATTAGTACTGGCCCGGGCGTATCTAATTTATAGTGCAAACTAAATTGTTCATCTAGTTTGTAGAATATTTGCCGAAAGTACCGCAAATATATATTAATTAATTTAACTTGAGCGTTTTAGTACGTCTAATTATATTACCGCGTGTAATATCTATTAATATAATGTGAGTCTATGATAAGTCTCAGAGTTAATTAATACATTAATTCCTAGACTATATCTTCTATCATTCGTTGTACCACCATAGTAGATAAAAAAATAAGTCTACGAAAACTTATACTAAATATATTTTTTTATTGTAAAGTTTATGAAAATCGTGACTTAACGAATATAGCTTAGCTTCTGAGACTTTTCTTCGACGTAACAACGGAAAAATAAAAAACTCTTTTATTGTATTATAAAATAAAGAAAAATACTTACAAGCATTACCGCATTATTCAATTTCGAATAATAAAACTAAAACTTCCAATAATCGTCACTATAGTTCCTAGGAGATTGCACTTTCAAAACAGTTCATATGCGATGTATACTATGTGTAGTTCTTGTTTTAAATTTTATTTTTTTTTGTTAGTCAAGGTTTTTTATTTTTTATTTTTACGTATACCAGTCATAGTGTCAGACAGTAGCACTCGGCTTCAAACTCCAGCGGTGTATGGTGCCGGCAGTGACCGTGAACGCGCGTTAGTAACCTTCCGTTTGATCTATTGTTTTACTAGAACAGACATCTTTACTAAATTGTTTTGTACAATCCCTACTAATATTATAAATGCGAAAGTAACTCTGTCTGTCTGTTTGTTACGCTTTCGCGCCAAAACTACTGAAACGATTGTAATGAAATTTGGTTCACAATGGTCTAGACTCTAGACTCTAGAGCCTCTGATAAAACATAGGCAAATTTTTAACTGGAAAAAAGGGTTATAACGGGGGGATTCCTTATACGTTACAATTAATTCAAATTACATACACTAATACATAATATTGAATTATCAATTCCTAATGTAACGGATAACTGTCGATGTATATATCGATATTAATTAACCAAAATATGTATTCTTATCATTTTTATATGAAACTTTTATTAATTTAAATGTATCAAAAGGAACAGAAACCAATCCAGTGAGATAAAAATTATTAAATCGAGTACAATCGTAATGCTTAGATTACTTAATCGATTACAAAATTATTAATTAGTAATGTAACTATCCTGACTTTTGTAAATTCGAAATTTTAGGGGTGTGGTTGTTTATAACGTAAACGCTTAAATGCAAACTTGGTCTTTCGTATATGGTATAGTATGGTATCCTACTACGCCCACTCCACGTCAAGGCGAGGTTTTGCTTTTATTACGTAAAATGTAAAAACATTTTAAATGGTCTCCTTAAGTTTTCTTTTTGTTTGCAATCGATGTTATTATGACTGTTTGTTTTCCGAAGAAATAAAAAAAAATGAATATGCGACTATTTTTGACAATGGGGAATAAAAGCACTGGTACCTCTAGGCATAACACGCTCTAACTCTGTGTCAGCTCATTGAGGTGATTACAGACACACTGAGTGAATTCTAGCTTATCGGAAATAGTGAGTATGGTCCGTTACACATACAGTGGGTACTCATTACATAACTAAACATAGAACGCTGATCTCACCCTGTAATTGTGATGTATTGATCTCATACTAAACGCCTACATACAAAATTTGCTTTAGTATGACTGTGACTAGCATAGGAAAGTATGAAGCGTTATCTATACTAAAATTAAGAAGAAGTCAAGTTTGTGTGTTTGTTAAATTGTAATCTCAGGATCTACTAAACCGATTTTAAAAATTCTTTCACCAATAAGCCACATTATTGCTGAGTGTCATAGGCGATATAAAAAAGGATTGTTAACATTATGCCCAACGAAATGGGCACGGGTCAGCTAGTTTTTATATATAAGTAGGTATGATTCGTTTTTTTTCACTATTTATAATATAGTGTACACTGCTTGATATTTAAAATTACTGTCAGTTATATAGTATTAAAACTTTAAAGCAATCGTAGTAATAATTATATTAAAATCGAAATTACCTAATTTATATTAACCTTATTAATATTAACCTTAATATTCCCATTGAAGTTTCCTTCTTGCCCTTTCCCGTTATTTTTCGTTTATGCAATTGATTGATTAAATTTTAAAAATTGCAGGTATGTAAAACATATACATATTTGTTGATATTGTTGTAGTATACTATTTAGTTTTGTTTATTTTTTCTACAAAAAGATGACGCTATACAGAAAATATAAAAAGTTATCTAGTTCATTATAAAACCCTCTTTATAACTGCTGTACTATTTTCCTTGAAACGTAATTGAAATGAGCGGTGAGCCAATAATTCCACCTCATCGTTGAAGCTTTCTTCGAAGTTGCGTTTTTTCTCTTTCAATGCTTGTTGAATTAACGTAGTCCTTGAAAATGTTTATATAATTTCTTATAAGGTTTTTTAATACATTTGTACTTCAGTATATTATCTATATTAGTATTTTAATAGTCATACATATACATACTTATTTATATCATTTTCTATAACTACTTAATGATATTTTTTACTATCAAAAAATATCAAAAACAAGTCGGGAATCGACGGAAGTAAAATCAGACAAATTTAATTATCATATCAAAATATTAAACCACAAACGATTACAACAAATATTCCTGTTTATTTTCTGTTAACAGCAAAGACATTTACACGTTTAATACGCATTAAATAGTATACAGCAATTCCAATACGAAATGAGCAATAAAATAATGACCACTACTAATTCCTTTCATTATCCTCTCGTACACAAAACGGTTGTTTTTAATTAAACTAAATAGCTGAAAACAGTTCGCTGTAAATGAGGTGTATTTTATTATGTATTTTTAGTGAAGCGAATTATACAGTCCTGGCTTTCTTTACCGTTTCTTTGAAGATTAGACGAGATAAATTATAAACGCTGAAATATTCCATTATCTTGGCGCACAAAAGGTGAATTTAAATTCTTTTAAATAAACCTTTTTAATGGATATAAATCTTGGCTTTATTGTGAATGCAGACCGTTGGTGTTGGAGATACATTTTATGCTCGTTTACTTTAGCTTACTAGCTCGATTTTAATGCTGTTTAAACGTAATAACGTAATCATATTTGAGTAAAAGTTTAGTTGTTTATTGAAATTTAGTAATTAGAATTTATCATCGTCTATAAATATATCGAAATATTGTCTATATAAATAAATACACTTGAATAAAACATATTCCTAACTTATTTTTGCATAAAACTAGCTCTGCACAAGATCATCAGTCTAAAATGTGATCCCTTCTTTGAATAATTTTGGCAATTAAAACCAAGTTGTAATTTATACAAACGTACAGTTTCAAGTAATTTTTTAAGGTACAATATTAGCATCCCTAAGAATTCTAAAATTCATTTCAAAATAACCATTGCAAAAAGAACATTTTGTTTACCAATACAAAACAAAACAACTGATCTGCAGTATTTTATAGTCTTATAAGTAGTTAAATCGTCAAGTCACGGTTACATCATAGACATCTATCGCGTAATTTTAGCTCACCTAATTGCAACATAACCTAAATTCTGTACCGTGTACTTGCCACATTCCTAGCTCCTTACTAAACTAAGGGTAACCAAGCTGTTATTCTTGGAACTTACGTCAAATTAAACTGCTAGGAATTTTAGTTGGTTATACTAAATGGCATTTTTGTATTGGTTTTGATATTAATAATAACCTTGACGGTCGTCAGTATAGATTTTTTAATCGTATTTTAATAGAAATTACACATAAGAACCTCAGTTGAAAGCTAAAGTTAAATGTTTGAGTCAAAATGATTGCCCCTTAAAAACCAAGAATTAATTATACAATGTAGCTATGTGATTTCAATTTTTATTTGAAAATCGCTAAGTCTAACTAGCTAACCAAACTAGATTAGTTGAAAACACTTAATGTAACGTAAATTTATAGCGTCTTACTCTCAGTTCTAATTTTTTTTATATTTAAGCGGGCAAACTAGCTGTCATATAATGGAAAATTATGACGTGTGTGTTGCCGGCCTTTGAGATAAGTATAGATATACTTTTTCCTATAGTTTAATATAAAGAAACGTGTATCTATTTTTCACCTTGTTTTTAGATAGTATATAACGACAAAATGCGTAAAACCCGTTAGTTAAACAAAAAAAAGCGAGTCCATTTCAAAACCCAGATTGCATATGCGGGTCTAGTTCGACGTTTCAAACATTTACAAGTAAATAAATACATTAAACATTCACATGTGTAACGTTCAAGTGACAGTTTCGGTGTGTGATCACGGATAAAGAAGCGCTTATAAATTATACACTGAGTTTTAGGGTTGCCAGCTTTGAGATATTACCTTAAATTGAGTCAGTTCTCTCTTTATTTACTCAACTTGATTTTACCTTATGAAAAGTATTAGTAAGTATACGACACACAATAATATATGTGTTAATATGTATGATAAATGAAAATGAGAAATTAAATGCGTTTCCAATATCGGTACGGCAGCGATTCGGGATTTTGTCCCTGCACACGTGACCAGATATTTTAGCTAAATAGCCTTTTTTACTCATTTTAATTGTCGCTATCATATACTTACAGAAATTTATGTATCCCGACCTCTAGTAGTTGCAAACAATACAAACAAGTTCTAAAACTTTATCCATTAGTATTAGTACATATTTATTACACTATATCTCAATTATTTACAATCATTCAATAAAAGCTGGTTAATATGCAGTAGAGCAACATTCCTAATAAACGTCGAAAACGGCCGGGTGGCAGCCCTACTCATACAATTGCGGTAATTAGAGGCAAAACAACAGTTTGGAAGGCAACCCGTTTCCCGGAACTAGTTTTGATAACAGTATTGTACCTACGGGCGCTTTTGTTTACTATGGGAAAGCCATTTCTAAAATTATTATGGAGGTGTTTGCCAAAGGACGACAGTTGAAACTCATTGGGTTAATAGATGACTTTTACATGCTAATGAGTTAAGTTATTCGCTTTTAGCGCGACCCGTGACATTGTCCGTTATTTAATTTATATTACTTGAAATTTACGTTAAGTTTTTGCGATTTTTTGCTGACTCATAGGTACAGACTGGATTTATGAAATTCTAGGAGGTTGAGATGTTATTCGTAGCAAACATTAATTAAGCTCACAAATGGTAGATTATTTAAATTTCTATATAACTATAGATCTATTGTATAGTTTTATACACAAATATTCGAATTAGTAAATAAGCAATAGGAAAAATCTAAACAACCAAAGAGTAAGTCCGAAGTCGAAGGCTTTCCTCTTTTGAGAAAAAACTAACAAATCTATAATTAGAACGTCAAAAGGCAACAAGGGCCCATGATAAAAACGTGTATCGGAAACGGATTTTTTTTTTACTCTTAAACAATATGCAATCAAAAAGATGGTGATAAGATTTTATGTAAAATCATATTACATACTGACTACATTACTGATTAAAGAAAGAGACGTTTATTGCAAATTTACCATTAAATATTGCAAGGGAATTGTATTTATAAATTTAAGGTTGTCTTTAGATAATTTCAGTCATATTTAAAAAGCAGAAAATACTTTAATTAATCTTAATTTGAGAAATATCTCAACTTGGAAATTGACTGTTCGACCCTTCTGAACTCATTCGGTTTGCGAGTACCGCGACGTGTGCCCAGGCGCCCTCCCGTTCGCGGTCTGTTGCACCAGCCGACTGCCAGAACCAATCTCAAACAATTTTCTACCATACCACGATTATCAAGGTCCTACAATTCTGTTTGCGATGAGCTGGATATTTTTAGCTTTGATAAGATTTTCAAATTTAAGAATACTGCCTTAAAAATGTTGGCCAATCTTTAATTTTTTAATTTTAATTTTTTTTAATTTTTGTATAAATTTTTTATTGTTTATTTTTTTCAAAATTGTACCATTCAGTCACTTGCGGTGCATGCTGTGACATTTTTTAAGTGTTGTGCATCGGTAGAACGTAACTTATTAATTAATTTATATGCTCTTTATCTTGATGTTACAACTACTAAATGTCCTATATATAAATAAATAAATAAATAAATATATCAAGAAAGGCTTTCCACTATAGAACATCACTCTGCGACAAATAGGAGCGAAGCAGCAGTGGAAAATTTTGCAATAATGGGGAAAATCCTACTTAATATTATAAATGTGAACGTTTGTGAGCGTGTATGGATGTATGTTTGTTATTCCTTCACGCAAAAACTGCTGGACCGATTTTGTTGAAATTTGGTATGTAGATAGATGATACCCTGGATTAACACATAAGATACTTTGCATCCCGGTATTATTCCGGTTAAAACATAACCCGCGTTGTTCCCGTTCCCGGTAACATAAAATAAGGAATACTCTATCTAGCCACTCAATCTCATTGATTTTGATTTTAGCCAAATAATGATACACATCATTTTGATGTAAGATTTTATGTTCTACAACTTTCATTAATGGCAATTTTTTCTAGTACATACGGTTTCCGTAAAATTTAAGAAAAATGTTTTGTTTTTTTTTAAGTTCTAGTGGATGAATTAAAAAAAGACTCACTATTCGATTACGGATCTTTGAAAGGACTTCAAAAAGGAATATCGAAAATTCAAGTTTTTATCTGAAATTCGTATTTAAATTTTCTTGGACTATTAAACGAGAGAGTTCAATTATTCGACAATTCTGAAACCAGTAATTATTAAATCAGTCAGTTTTTTGTCTGTCCCGCAGCATACACGAAACAGCCCGTTCCTCGAGGCATTGTTTGATTTTAATTTCAAACTCATTAATTATACATCGTTTACTTGTTGAGTGAGACCTTTGTGATTTCAGAAAAACACTTTCTTTATGGCGAAGCTATTACTGAAGGGGTCGTTATATGTTTGCTTTGCGATAACTAGAAAACGGTTTGACTGTTTTCCAATATTATACTAATACTTTATACTAGCTGTTGCTCGCGACTTCGTCCCCGTCGGATCTATTTCTATTATTATGTTATAGTGAGTCAATCTTAGAAGATAGACACATACTGTCGCGGACTTTTTTAGATCATTTAAAGAGGAATAATTCTTTCATACATATTATTTTTGTATCTTGAACCGTTTTCGTAGGGCACGCAAAGGAAGGCCTCAAAGATGAATAATTTTCCCCGTTTTTTTCATATTTTCCATGATATCTTCGCTCCTATTAGTCGCAGCGTGATGTTATATAGCCTAAAGCCTTCCTCGATAAATGGTCAATTCAATAAAAAAAGAATTTTTCAATTCGAACCAGTAGATACTGAGATTAGCGCGTTCAAACAAACAAACAAACAAACAAACAAACAAACAAACAAACAAACTCTTCAGCTTTATATATTAGTATAGATATAGTTATTACAACGAACTAAAATGCATCAAGCCAATTTATATATATGGCAACTCCATATACAATTAGGCTCAACAATCATTTGTATCCGC